>JAABKK020043142.1:0-12909 GCA_011634745.2 Catotricha subobsoleta | reverse complement strand
AAAAATTTCAATGTTTATAAAAAAAAACACCATATCAAATTCTAAATTAAAAGAATAAATCAATGGAATGTACTTATGGTGATGTGATAAAAAAGCATATTTTTATTTATTAGTTATACATATTGTGGAACATATAATTTTATATCCGAATAAATAGCAGTTCAAGGTTATGTGCGGATATTGCTTAAATAATCTATTTTATATCCGTTCTAGTGACTAACTGATCAAAATCAAAATGGAGCAATAATTAAAAAGTTTAAAGTGAAGATATATATTTCTTTAAAATGTGAATAACTAATGAAATTTCATGGCCTCTCAAAAATTAGATTCCGCATCAAGGAAGTATAAAAATTTGTTTACGAAGTTTTATAAGTACTGAACACTTAAGACAGTAGAAAACAACATAGCAGGTATGGAAGAAATGTAATGCATTACATTTTAACATAGAAATATGTAATCCAAAATATAATTCATTACATTTTCTTCCATCTGGCGTATAGTCACGGCATTCTAATGTAACATTAGAATGCCGTGGTATAGTAGTAAAATACGTATGCGAACTGCAAAAAAATATGTAGGCAAAACGTTGTCCGTTTGTTGTAAAATTTTCACATAAGCGCTTCATATTTGAACCATTTCTATTCTTAAGACACAGAAAAGTACTATTAAATTAATATCAGTAATTCATTTTAGAATAAAAGCAATTGACTAAAGTTTTAATGTTCTTGAAGATTGAATTTCTCAGTAACGATGAATGGATGAATTATATGCATTTAGATTATATTGTGTCTCCGAATAATAAAACCATCAATTTATTAGTTGCATTTTCGGAAAAATTGAAGATAGCCATTTTGTTTAGGAAAACTTTTCGTTTTACCTCCTCCTAGTGCGCGACGTATAGTAGGAAAACTATAAGAGAAAATTTAACAAAACTTAAAGAGATAAAAATTGGTTGATTTTTTCAGTAAGACCGAAAAGATTTTGATTTGTTGAGGAAAAAAATCAAAGGAATATATGGCAATACTTGCCTACATATTGTTAGTTTAGGCGGAACAAATTATTCAAAGGCATATTCGGAAGAAGTTAAATGTAGTTTAATTTAATTTATCCACATTGGAAAAAGGACAATAAAGTAAAATATTTAGTTTATTCATGCGAAATTATAACAGGAAAAAGTTAAATAATTTCACTTGGAAATTGGGGAAAATTTGCCCGCTGTTTTTTTAAGTCGTGTACCAATCCATTGGCAGCTTCTTTTTTTGACTTTGATTTTACTTTAAATGAAGTAGTAAAAGTAATTCTAAAAGGAGAAAACTTAAAACTTGACTTGAACAAAGCAAATACATATTTCACTTTATTTTACTTTGATACAAAATTGTATGATTTATCTAAAGTAAATTTAAATCTTTTATAATAAAAATGATCGTTCCTACTTTGTTACAGTTATAAATTAGCTAAGAAGTATAATAAAGTGAACAGAATAAAATTTTAATTGATAGAAATTAAAATTTTATTTTACTTTATTCACTTATTGCAGGGTGGGCAATAATTAAAATAATTGTATAGTTAATTATGCAAAAAATGTCTATATTAGTCTTGTATTTTCAGCTATGGGTAAAAGGCGGCAACTATCCTTGGTTTAATTAATTATTATATAGGATTTCATAGTAAGTATTCATTCAAATTCCTATGAAATTCTATAAAATCCTATAAATATTCCTGAATATATAACGTTCCTGAATGTTGCTGTAATTTAAATGGGTTAAATTTACTTTTATAAGAGAAAATAAATATAATGAATAATTTGAATTAAAAGCAATAAGTAACAAGATATTTTTGATAAGAATGAATATTTAGACTAGAATATATTCAAATTCGAATTCGAATAGTGATGAATTATAAAAATGTTAAATTTGAAGAGTATGACGCCGTATAAATAACGTCACCTCGATCGATACATAATATTATTGTACACTCACTTTTTTAGCAGCAATATGGAAAATAATATAGACATTTAATATACATTCTCATTAAAAAAATATTTCAGAAATATTTAATAACTTATTTATTTATTATTACTCAGCATTATATAATATTTGAAATCTAGCTTCGATGCTGACTAATACGACCAATAATATAATGAATTCTCTAAATTCCTGAAACGTCCGACGGATAGAATTTTATGTAAAAAGGTAGCAGCTCTACACTTAAATTTGATTGACATATTTTTACTTCCTGGGAATAGTAATGATTGTTCAGTTGTTCACCATAACTTTTAAATCTTAATTCTGAACCAAATTAAAATTTAAAAAAAATGAATAAATGCTAATTTACATTAGGTATTGTTACACTCAAATGTTCATTTAAATACATTTTTATATAAAAATGTTTGCTATATATGAATGGTTTCCAGTAAGGAAATGTCATTCATTTTCAACTCGTAATATATTTTGGTTTGCGCGTTCTTTCAGTTTATAACGTTAAATCTCAAAATGAAAAAACACATCTACCTAAAACCAATGACAAATTTTTTTTTGGTGATTTCGGTCACAAACTTAGTACTGCTGGTATATGAAACAAATAATTTTAAAAAAAAGTTTCGAATAAAATTTACTTGTATTTAATGGTGTTTTTCAATATTTTCTAGTGTTATAATTGCAATGCTAGTCCGACATATATGTCGGCAGATAATTCAAATAGATATATGGATAATACACGAGCATTTGCGGCTGACAATGGTGTGCGTATAGAAAGAAGAGAAACTGAAAAGGTTGAGATTATTGATTCACGCAATAATGATGCATATTTGGCAAGAGATAAAATGGGCGCTTCCGAGGATCATATGAGACAATCATATCCTTCCCAATATGGATCTTATGGTCAAGTAAAATCTCATCCCATTACATCGCAACATCAAAATGTACCCAGACATTCATCGGGAATATCATCTCCCCATTTATCAGCTTCATCTTCACAATTATCAAATGATCATCTATATAATAGAGGCTACACACAACCATCATCTTTATATTCTCATTCGGAATCTGCTTTACCATATAATAGAGGTAATTCATTTGATAGTTCTCATGTCAATGGTTTAGCGCAACGTCGCTTTGGATATAACGAGCCACACTATCATATTGGACCAGTTAAATTCTTGAATTCAGATAATGTCTTGCATAATATCAGAGAAGAAGCCAAAGATTTCATTAAAGGTCGTTCAACACACCATTACACCGGTAGTAGTCGTTGGTAAATTTAATCATATGCAATCTGATAATAATTAATGTTGAATGAAATTTATTTAAATTCAAAATAAATCATTTAAATAAA
This sequence comes from Catotricha subobsoleta, assembly GCA_011634745.2. Classification (NCBI taxonomy): domain Eukaryota; kingdom Metazoa; phylum Arthropoda; class Insecta; order Diptera; family Cecidomyiidae; genus Catotricha; species Catotricha subobsoleta. Next base: position 9,576 of record JAABKK020043142.1, on the reverse strand, counting down.
ATTAAAATAACAATTTTTAAGTTAGCATTGAAATATTAATAAATTGTTCATAAATTACTAATGTATTGATCAAACAGGTAATTATAATCTATGCAATTTGTGGACTTCTCGATATAATTGTATAGCATTCAATGGTAAAATTATTAAATTAACATTTTAAATATATTTTTATTATTTTATTCAATGTATATTGAAAATTGAACAATAAAGCATTTAATAAATAATTTTAATTAACATTATTTACATAATACAGTAGACTCGCGTTAACGTAAACTTCGATAAGCCGAATTCCCAGTAACATGAACTTCTTAATTTTCGGAAATATTGCACTACGAATTCGTTAACGTAAACTTATTTTTTTTTTATTCGATATTTCGTTCTCGAAATATCATTATTATTATGAACTGCAATATATAAATCATATTTAATTATAATAAATTGTTTTATGAAATAGAAAATAAAGGAACGCTTATTCCATTCATTTTTGAACATTTCGTTAACGTGAATTTTTCGCTTACATCAGGGATCGAGTTTTTTTGGTTCGCTTTAACGCAAGTCTACTGTATATTGTTATTAATTCTGAAAATTGAAATACCCGTAATTAATCAAATAATAATATAACAGAAAATTATGTAAATACTAAATAATTTGACGTTAAATTTACGCAACTTTCACAGCGTCTCTTATTCAACAAACACAATTTAAAATAAGTTTTTTAAAACCAGCATTACACTAATTTAGTGATTTCATTTGGAATATTCCTTTCCAAAATCTCATTGCTAAATCTCTAATCAAAATGGCTATCTCATCAAGTCTTATTTCCTTTTTGACTTAAATATTCTGTTGATCTAACTTTTAAAAATTTGAACATCATTAAGAATATTGCATAATATTGTTTTATTATATATTATTACTTATTATTAGAAAAATCTATTATTTTAGTCTCTTTAAAATGATGAACATTGTATCTAAATCTAATGTAATCAATTACAAGCGATTTGAATATCTTTCTTGATATAATTCGAAATGACACATTTAATATTTCGTTAACGATCTAACGTACCGTACAAATTTTGAATAACTAAATCTTTTATTTTGTTTTAATTTATTTATTCCATTTATTCATAATAAAATATTTGGCGTATTATTTAATTTTTTCTATATATATATTTTGTATATTTCAACAATAATTGATTTTTTTTATTTTATTTAATAATGAATACAAAAATTAATAATGAAAATTATGGAATAAACTTGAAATATTTAAAAAAAAAATCGAAATCTCATCTTCTCTTACACGTGATTCTCCGTATTGTCTCAAAAATATGATTTTTCTATATTTTGCATTTAAAAAGATCGACGAAATGTGCTAACTACGACGTATTTTCTGGAATTAGAAAAGCTATCACAAATTATTGAATAAGTAATAGCTTTCACTTATTGTATGATTTTAATTACGTTTATTAAGTAAATATTTTCGCCTACGTACCTACAATTTGAATTAATTTAAATTCATTAATTTCTACTCCAGTGACGTATTTGGTTAAAGTAAAAACAATGAAAAATGATGAAGATGCGGGTTTTTTTTTTAAACATTTAAATATTTATCAAATTTAAAATAACAAGAATACGTAGGTAAGATAAGTACCTATTTGCTCACAAATACCGAAAAAATATTTTTCCTTCTTCTGTCCATTTTTAATTTATTTTATGTATATTTCCTTATATGTTTTTTACCGGGTGTTAACAAAGAAACAGATAATAAATATGTAAAAATATTTACCCAGATAAATTTTGAAATTAAAATAAATGCAAATAATTTATTTATAATATATTTGCTAAGAAATGAACTAATCAGATAAGAGCTGAGAGTATTGACAAGAGAGTATATGAGAAGATGTTTGAATTGCATATGTTCAATGAACAAAAAGACGATATTAATTAAATTGGCGATGAACAATAACATTACATACAATTTCTACTTTTTTTTTTAATGATTGTGATTAATGCTTATATATCCTTTCGATAGTGCTAATCAGGCCGGTTCCCAAATCGTAACTTTTAGCTAAATTCTCTTTTCATATTAAAGCTATAATTATGATAATGCTCCGCAGCTAAAAGTGAAGATAAAAAATAATAAATATATTTTAGAGTTTGGTTTTTATTGACAATTGAGCACATCTATTATTTGTAAAATAATATTTTTTAGCAACCACAACCACATAATTTTCTAAAACGAAAAAAGAGAAAAGATAATTTCTGTGGTGGTATTCAGTGTGTAGGAGTATAAGTTTTATTATTGTTCTCCAAATACATAAAACATTTAAATAACCCGTTTTACACTTTAAAACATGCGATAGAATAAATTTAAATTTTTATATTGAAATTTCATTTTTGCTTATAGAGTATCTATGTCTTATATATCGCGGATATTGAATTTAAAATGAGGTATTATTTATTAAAAAATATTAATATATTTCATGCATTACTTTAAACAAAAAACGAAAGATATTATTGCAAATGTATATAATTAATATAAATTAGATAATTTAAATTAAACTAACATATTTATTTTAATTGAATTGAATATTTATAATTGAAAAGCCCAAAAATGGCTTAAATTATGTCTGTGTATATATAAGAGTGACACCGTTTTTTTTATACCTCCTACATTTCATTCATTGCTTAAAGTAATTAACATTTTAAGTCGCATTTTGATTTTTTTGACCCAGTTTATTTGTTATAATATAGTCTATTTCAGCGCGGTTCCCAAACAAGCACCCCTAAAAAATAAAAGAAAGTATTTCGCGGAAACAAGTAAAGTCTTATTAATAGTCATTTTTATTACAGGCAACAGTAATGTGATGGATGTAATTGTTTTTTTGGAAACAATTTCATTTATTTAATAATAGTTAATTTAATTTAATGAAATTGATCACTTAAATGAAATACATAAAAAACATACCATGTGCGAAAAAATTATTAATCTATCCCAACTACGATGAGTTTACAGCCTCCCATTAAGCGGATTCCCAACACCAATTGAACGGACCTCCAGAGGTCCACGAACCACAGTTTGGGAACCGCTGTAATTCGATTAAAGACGTTTATAAAGAATTTTGTAAATAAATTAGATCTTCCTTGTAAACATTATTGTTTATTTCGCCATCTTTTCTCTACCTCTGATGATGCTGATACAATCGGATTAGCAGGACGGATTTTGATGATTGACTACCGTTGTACGCAGGATCGATATTGATCAGTTTAGGCTTTCAGTTCGAAAATTCCAAAAAAACAGTTCTTGAAAATAGTTGAAAAATTAGTTTTCTGAAATTTTCGACACGAAAAACCAAATTAATTTAAAATTAAAATACACGTATAGAAAAGACGTGTAAGCCATCACTGAAATGGCTATAACATTTGCAAATTTCATTGATACGACGCAAGTTTAGTAGTTTTGGAATGGTAATTAAAATTTCTAAGTGATAATTCGAATTTAGAAATTTATTTTAAGAAAAATATTAACCTAAACTCAAAAAATTCAAAAAAAAAAATATCCTAAAGTCACCAAATTTTTATGGCAAACTCTTAGATCATGTAGGCAACTTCGAAGAATAAAAATAGTTTGGCATTTATTTGTAATTCGATCTAACTTATACACTACGTTTATAATGCAAAAATGTAGCCGCACTAGACTGGCCAGCGTTTATAATGCAAGAAAATGTAATCTACTTGTGTTTATAATATTTATAAAAATCGTACTACATTTGACATTAAATTAATATCTTATTTTAATTAACATATTATGATATTAATAAAACATCACTTAGTCGTAATGCAAAGTAAAAAAATATTTAAATCACAAATATGCAATTTTTTTTTGCACTATATACTCGTACATCAACAGTTAAAATGACGTAATAAAATCTAGCGCGATTGAGTTTATAATGCAAATGTGTCCCGCACTACAAATGTAGCCAGACTACATTTCTCGGCCAGACTGGGGCTACTAGAATAGCCGAGTTTGAGTTTATAATGTAAATTTGGCACGCGCTACAAATGTGTACGGCTACATTTGTGCATTATAAACGTAGTGATAGTCAATTATGTAATCTGAATATTGAGAGATTTTATCAAACTTTGCGAGCCTATTACGGGAGTAGTAAAACTTAATATTTTTCAATAATATTTTAAAAAATTTATTTTTACGTAAAATGCAAGCTAATAAGCAATTGTGCAACTAGATATTAGAAATTTCCAAAAAAACGACCCTAATTTACCTTAAATTCTACATCCAACGGTCATTAAAATCCGTTTACTCAGTCTTGAGAAAAACCCTGAAAATGAGTTTAATGAATGACTTTATTTTACGACCCGACAACCATATATTTTACCAATCATTAAAATCCGTCAACTCAGTCCTCAGAAAAATTGACATGAACATGAACATGAGTGCTTTTTTTTCCTATATATATAAATATATATATATATTTTTAACGCATAATTACTGAGAAAAACGAGCAAAACGAGAATTAATTGAAAGATAAAATAATGCTAGGGATTATTATTTTTCTTTGTTTATGAAAATAATACTTGCAAAAATGAAGTTCTGTACTAATCTAATTGGCAGCTGGTTTTTGTTATTATAATGGCATCAGCGTTTTTTTTATTGTTTTAATTTTTCTGAAACTTTAGCAGATAATTTATTTAGCTCACTCTCAAACTCATTATTTATATTAAAGCGCTATTATTTTTTTTAGCGTTAGCACACCTAAAATTTTAATTAAAATTTCCATTTTTTTATCTCTATTTTCGTTACATTAATTGTAATATCGAATAAAATAATTAATCATAATTGTTATTAATATACATAATATAATAATATGTTCTAAGATTGTACGACTGTACGTGTCATTGTATAATGTATATCTTTAACTTCGAATATTATTATGGTTATGGATGCACAAGTAGTCTATAAATAAACGACGAAATAATACAATGAAATGTTATTAAACTCCCATTTTTATTTTTCTTTAGAATGTATACATTATTTACTTAATCGTGTATATATTGTGTACTCCATATGAAAACCCAAAGCTTCCATTTTAGAAAACTTTTAAATATACCTATTATTTATTGTTATTTTATCATCGTGCTAAGAAAGTAACAATAGGTGTGACTAATGAATCTTTTAATATTTACGTACATTTTTTGTTTGAATGTAAGTTTAAGTTTTGTTTTTTCTTTTAAATAAATGTAATGTTAGTTTTATAAATTGATAATTTTCAGATTTTTTTATGCTTTGCTGTTCCTATACCAAGTCAATATTATAATAGCGTTGGAAATCAAAAAGGATCGAACACTTTTGCAAATAATGGATTACAATATAGTAATGGCTTTGGAGTAAATTATGTAAATCCAATGAATAATTTTGCAAGTGGAATGAATATGAATCACTTATTACAACAGCAACCAGCAATGAATATGAACCATTTACCACTCCAGCAACCAATACATAATCTTGCAAATCCATTAAATAATTTTGCTGGCGGAATGAACTCGAATCAATTACTACTTCAGCAACCAGCAATGAATTTAAATAATTTACTGTTACCAGCAGTTGGACATAATTTTGTAAATCCATTAAATAATAATATTAATCATTTTAAATTTCAGCTACCAGGAATTGGTCATAATTTAGTAAATCAAAATTTATTGATAGGACATAGAAATATGATGCCACAATTACCAGTAGTGAATCATTTTCAAGGAAACTTTGTTAACCCAAATGTAGCCAATTTTGGAATTCCAAAAGATCCTATGCACTATTTGGCGAAATCAATGACACATTTAGGAAAAGCTCTTAATCATTTAAGTGCAGGACAAATGAATAATAATTTTATAATGGGAGGTTTACCTTTAGGAAACAATATCAATCATTTATCAGGCGCTCGTAATATGTTATTGAGCACAATGGGAAACATGGGTAAAGGAAAGCATACCGTTAAAACATCATATCCTAATGGAGGCGGTACTTATACAGTTACCACAAAACAAACTATAATACATTAAAGCAGATCTCCACATTATTTATATATTAATTTAATTATAATTTAATTTCAATAATTTGTTGCTTATAAATTCCAAATAAAATATGTATTATAATATTTAAGGGCCATTTTATCAATCGCGGATTGACTTTAAACGGCCAGCATTGGGCTCAGTTTAAGCAAAATTTCGTATGATAAAACCTAGTTTAACTAGGATTGAAAAAATGACATAAAATTAAACTTTGTTTAAACACAAGCTAAACTGAATTTTACTTTAAACTACGATTGATAAATTGGTGGATAATGGTGGATTTTTCTTTAAAATATTCAACAGAAAAAACAGATACAAAAATTAAAAAAAACAAACGGATTGGTACACGACTTCATTTTTCGAAACCACAATACTTATTGTAAAATGAAAAACAATCAGTCTTGACAGTTTTAAGATTATCAATGTTAATTAATAATTGAACTTTCATTAAGACTTCTCAAGAAATATCAGTTATTCAACAACTATAATAAAAACATGCATGTGCTGTGGATATATACAATATTGCCAATTCTTACCTATATTTAATTCGGTTAACGTTTTGCCCGAAAGCCGATTTCTAATAAATCTTGGAATAATTACATATTTTATTACAATACATAATTATTCTATGGTAATATATTTTTGATGAGATATATTTTGTTTATACAATAACTATTTCATTTAATACTTTTACTTATTTAATTTTATATTTTACTGAATTTTTGTATAAAAATATATTTTTGTAAAATAGTTTCAGGATATTAAAAAATAAAAAGTGCTCGATTTTTATGTTTCACTCTCAAATTGCCAATATTGTGGAGTAATTTTGTTGAGGGAGCCGAACCTGCCTTCGCAGACATAAATTCTAAAAAATGGAAATATTTTGAAGTGGTTAGTGTAGTAACACCAATGATTATTAGAAATTATAACTATAATAAAATAAATAAATAGAGAACTATTAAAATTCGTTTCATTCATTCATCTTTTCTCTCTATAGAAGTCAACTAGTTCAAACGATGTTGAGATATTCGGGTCCAATGTCATACATAAATCAATGATTTTTCAAAAAAAAAAAATTAAATTCAACTAGATTGGTGGTAGATTGGGTGATCAGATGTTAATTAAGTCGAACCAAAAAATTTAAACGTCCATTTACACCACAAAATGCTTTTGGAGGTAGCAAAATCGAAACTTTTGGAACTTCCATACGAAAAACAAACCACCCTTTTATGCATATAAGAAGGTATAAAATCGATGTATTAATAAAATTGACAAGTAATTATATCACATGAGAAAGTAAATTTTCTTTTTACTTATTTAGTGAAAGTGTCAGTTAATCGTTTTTGGAAAAAGTCTATAAAGATTTTGTACGATGTAACCTGACATACAATATAATTGTAAATTGTGATTATTAAAGATATGTTTATCTTTATAATAAAAGAATGATTAATATTTCACATTCGTATATTGTAAATATTTTTTTTTATTTGACAATTATTCTTTTTCAAAATCATTTTATCATTAAAATAGGTATTTTTAATAATAAATATTTTTCAAATATTTTATCTCATTAAATTACGTATTTCTATAATCGATTTAAGGTAAAAGAATATAATTCTGCTTCACGGCTATGTTGGTGGTTCTTATAAGATATTTATATATTTTTTGGTTATATAGACATTAAATGTTTATGTTTGTAAAATAAATACACTTGTAATATTACAGTTTGGCTTCCAACTTCATAATGGATGTAAGGTCATAATTAGACTATATTAATTATAAAAATCTTGGAACAACGACTAAAAGTGCTGTCTAATTGCCATAAAGGCACTATTATGTATAATAACTTATTTAAAAATTTTAGATAAAGAAAAGTCGTTATTCGATAGAGCGGAATATAAAAACATAATGTGTGAGGAGTCTATATTAAATTCTAGAAACGTAGTATTATGTTAAATAACTGTATAAGGTCTTATATACCTAAGATAATTTACAATTTTCGTTATATATGCGTAGTAATGATGAATAATAGATAAATATTTCTTGAATTAAGTATAAAAGTTAGTGAATTATATTAACTTTATATACAAAGAGCTATTATTTTTTTATTCAACAAGTATATATAGTATATATTTGTAAGACGCAAAAAAACCTATTTAAAAATAATAAAATACAGTTCGAATTATGTTCGGGAGCCTGAACTATATTAAATTTTTTATTGAATTGCAGGTATATTGAAAATATTATATAAAATTTGTTAATTTATTTATTTGTTTATTGACTTGTTTATTGTTTTATTTATTGACTTATTATTTGTTTATTGATTTATTTATTGAGTAATTGATTAATTGATTTATTAATTGATTTATTGATTTATTTATTGTTTTATTGATTTATTGATTTTAGATGGTTTCGATTATCTTCGAACCATTATCAGAAGCCATATCGGATTCTTTTCCTGGAAGATTTAAATATCATTACAAGTATTCGTATAAAATTGGTTCAAATGGAAAACCTTACAATGAAAAAATGACAAGTGTAGTAAAACAGCTTTTCTCTAATCCGGTACCAAAAGCTACACTTGGACAATCTTTAACTAGTACAGGTAGTCATCAGTTTTATCCGAATCGAGCTCATTTAAATTCTCTTCTTAATGTACATTTAAATCCGCAACTAAAGCCTAATACGAATGTAAAATCCAAAATATCATCGCCAAATAATCAACAGCCTCTCAGCGCTGTAAATATACAGAGTCGACAGAATTTGCTACGTTCAAATATTTTACAAATTAATCCACATGAGGTGCAACCAGTCAATCATTCAAATTCTATGTTGATACCTCAAATTCCGAAAAACAATCATCAATTTATCAGACCAACTGCGCCTAATATATCAATGGGAACTTCAATTTCATCTTTTAAGTCAAAATCATCTATATCAACGCCAATGAACTTCAAAATGGGAATAATTCCTAATTCTCTTATTCCTACAAATTTACCAGCTGTTACTTCGAATATAACTTCTCAACCTACTGGTGCACAAGCTTTTACCGATCAGCAATTGAGCTCCCGTACAAATGTTGAGAAACATTCCATCACCAGTACACCAATGGTGCCCGGAGGTTTATCTATGACTCATGACTCAGTTTCAACTACTACAAATGTTAATAGTGCTTTACATACAAAACCTATTACTCAAGCATCATCACCGTTAATAACTTCTACTTCAGGACGTGTGATAAAAAATATGAAAGTTTCTAATTTAATTATGCCGCAATCTCTACCAGTTGGGAGTTCTAATGGGCCTGCATCTCACCTTGACTTAATATTTAGGAAACCAACACAGTCTGATAATAATATGTCAATGACACAAAATGGACTTCCATTAACCCATGAATCACATACAACTACAACAACATTTAGTTCTGTTCCGCATTTGTTATCTAATAGTAAATTATCATCGGCAACCAGTACGGTTACATCACCTATTTTAACT
>JAABKK020043131.1:2846-12909 GCA_011634745.2 Catotricha subobsoleta | reverse complement strand
TTACTAATTTAATGGTTTATTTCGTTTAGGTATGCTAGTGCAATTATAATAGGTTCTGGTGTAACAGCTTGTCTATCATTTCAAAAAGTTGAAATGGACACAAACCGAAAATTTAACTTTTCGAAATATATGGCTGAACCAATAACCGATACAAAGAAATTAATGGAAAATGAAAATGATATGAAAACCAAAATGGAATTATTTATTATGCAAATTCAAACAGATTTTGTTCGTTCACTGGAAAATGAAGAGAATTTTGGTAAAAAATTTGAAATTGATCGATGGCTACGAAAAGAAGGTGGCGGTGGTATAACCTGTGTATTACAAGATGGTGATGTATTTGAGAAAGCTGGTGTTAATATCTCTGTAGTGTCTGGTATATTACCAGCTGCTGCTGTACAACAAATGCGTTCAAGAGGTAAACATTTAGGTGAAGGAGCATTACCATTTTTTGCTGCAGGAATTAGCGCTGTGATACATCCAAAAAATCCAATGGTACCAACAATACATTTTAATTATCGCTATTTTGAAGTTGATGATGTATCAACTGGTGAAAAACAATGGTGGTTTGGTGGCGGAACCGATTTAACACCATATTATTTAAATGAAGAAGATAATAAGCATTTTCATTTAACATTAAAAGCAGCTTGTGATGAACATAATGCGAATTATTATAAACGGTATAGTCGAGATTTGAAATAATTATTGCGAAATTATTATAAATTTATTATTGAAAATAATTTACTTCAAATAGATTTAAGAAATGGTGTGACGAATATTTTCGTATACCACACAGAAATGAATGTCGGGGTGTTGGAGGAATATTCTTTGATGATATTGACACACCGTCACAAGAAGAAGCATTTAAATTTATTTCGTCTTGTGCAAATGCAGTTATTCCATCTTATATGCCAATTGGTGAGTTAAATGTTATTTTTCAAATAAATTAACAATTAACAATGAATTTTCTATTTAATATATGCATAGTGCGCGCTCACAAAAATGAAACTTATGGCTTCAAAGAACGACAATGGCAATTATTGAGGAGAGGACGATACGTTGAATTCAATTTAATTTATGATAGGGGAACAAAATTTGGACTATACACACCTGGCGCTAGATATGAAAGTATTTTAATGTCATTACCCTTAACGGCGGTATGTTTCTATTTACGCAACATTTTCATACAGGACATTATTCTAACTAAAACATTTTATTTTTTTTTCGTATTATGAATAGAGATGGGAATATATGCATGAGCCATCAGCAGATTCTAAGGAAGCTAAACTCATTGAAGTACTTAAAAATCCAAAGGATTGGCTTTCAACAGATGAAGATGAAACAAAGAAAGAATAATTTTTAATTTTTATTGGTATTGGTTTATTTAAGAAAATATATTCACATGAAAAAAAATGTGGTTTCTCTATTATTCTTATTTAACCTTGAAGGAGTTGCATAGCAAATAGCTCAGCTTCATTTACCGATAATTTAGATGCGATATCTCGGACTTTCTTTGAAGGTGGTTGATGGTTTCTGTGATCGTTATCGCTATCGCTTTCTTCACTGTCGCTATATTTATGTTTTCTATTCTTAGATACAAATTGCTTTTTAGTTATGTCTACTTCAGCTTCATCAGATGATGATTCGTCAGACGAGTTAACAACACCACGTACAAACGGCATTTCATTATCAGAATCTGATAAGTCTAGATGTTTATTCTTTTTACTACCAAATACCTTATTAGGATCGGGTAGCCAAGACAAGTCTGGCCCATCATCATCACTATTATTACTTCCGAAATCATCTTGTTCATTATCATCACCTTTCTTTAGTTTCATTTTACTTTCTTTGCGTTTTGCTTTTACCATTTTTTTAAACCGTTCTTTGTCAAATTTGTCTTCTTCTTTTATCAATTCCTTAGCTTTTGCAATATTAATACCACTTTCTGTTGATTCTTGATATTCTTTAGCAATTTCTGATTTCAATTTATTTAATGCAGGTACCTCAGTTCCATCGTCATTAAAAGCAACTTTTTTATTTGGTAAAATTTTCTTTTTAATTAAACGTTTTGCGAGCGCTGCTTTGGTTAATGGCTTAGTGCTTTGCCTTGACTTAATTTCCTCAAGTGGTGTCACTTCAGGTAAGTCTTCTTCTAAAATCTCGTGATCTCTGCGTTTGATTTTCATAAAACTGTCGTCTTCTTCATCGTCGTCTGATGATAATGCTCCGTTAAAATCTATATCATCGTCTTTTGTTGATTTTTGAGTTGTTTTCTTGTTGAAATCTTCATTTTCACTGTCCACATCTTCGTTACCAGACTCCTCAGATTCTTCACTATCTTTTTCATTATTATTTCCAGTTTGTAATGAGTTCTCGCCAATTTGTTTTTTATGATTTTTCTCTTTCGTTTTTTTTATACGTTGCAAGAATCGTATTCTTGGCGAAACGACTAAACCTAATGACTTTGCATATGCGTCTGTATTTAAAGCATTCACATCGAAAATCTTTTTGTTTTTCATCAGAACAACCGATTTTATATAAGATACAAAAGCTCGTTGAGCCGATAATTTTAACTCTTGATTTTGGGCTAAAAACCCTTCTATTTTTGCTTTTGGCGTAAACAATCTCTTCGGATCTATTTGAATTTTATTGATAGGTATTTTACGCTCTTTTAATTCTTCAACCATAGATTCCTCTTCACTTGGCAGTAACACTAATAAATTTTCACCATGAGCATTATGCCTTGCTGTTCTACCAGCCCGATGTATATAGGCGGTTGCGTCTTCAGGACAATCTAACTGTATTACCCAATTCACAACTGGAAAATCTAATCCACGAGATGCGACGTCCGTAGCTAATAGCACAGCATTTGACTTGCGACAAAATTCATTGTAAATGGCCATACGGCGATCTTGATGTAACGTTCCATATAATGCTAAAACACTAGTACCTGATCGTAATTTAGTTAAAATTTCACCAAAATATTTTACTTGTTTGCAAGTTGACATAAACACAATACATTTTTGCTTTAAATGGTTCTTAATGAATGACCACAACATTGTTAATTTCTCTTCAAGTTCAATAACAACATAATTTTGCTGTAGAGCATCTGGTGTACTATGGGCTGATTGTTCGTGTGGTGCTACATAGGCAGGATCGATTAAACTTAATCTGGCCAGATCTTTTACAGATTTTGTTTGTGTTGCTGAAAATAATAATGTTTGGCGTGTTGGTGGCAAATTCTCAATGATTGCATTCATTGTTGACTCAAAGCCCATATCCAAGCAACGATCAGCTTCATCTAAAACCAGCACTTGCATTGAAGAACAATCAAATAATGGATTTTCGTCCATATGTTGCAACAGGCGACCCGGTGTACATATTATCACATTGCATTGATCCATTCGAGTTCTTTCGAATTTCAAATTTTTACCACCAATTATCAGGCCAGCCGAAAAGTCATGATTAGCTCCAACTTTCTTCAAAGTTTCAAATATTTGATAGGCTAATTCTCTGGTTGGTGATATTATTATAGAACCAATACCATCCTGTCTTGACCATTTTTTTATAAACAAATTTTCAATAACAGGAATTAAAAAAGCTAGTGTCTTACCACTGCCTGTAATTGCAGCTCCGAGAACATCGCGTCCCTGCAGTGCACATCCAATTGAACCTTTCTGAATATCTGTAGGTTTAACGTAATTACAATTCTTAAGTCCTTTTAACGTTTTCCTTGATAACGGAAAATCTGAAAATTGTGTTATGGATTTCGCTGTAATTGTTTCATATTTTGCTTTAAGTGTTTTTATTTCTTCATCTTCTTGAGCACTTTGTTTTGGCTTTTCATGAAATATTGGATATTTTTTCTTATTATTTTTAAATTTATCCTTTACATTTTTTGAGTCGGCTTTTACGTTTTTATGGTTTTTATTTGCCATTTTTAACAATAATGTTAAATCTTTATATTGTTAAACACGCGTGTAGTACATTTGACATATTCACCATGTCTGTCAACTCTTGTTACCTGAGTTAAATCGCATATTAAATGAATTCGTTTAATGACTTTAAAAATACCAACGGTAGCAAATATTATTTTCAAACATGATAATGTGTCAAATAAATCTGTTCGTCTGCTAATAAATATTAAGTACTTGTTTCTATAGCGGCATTACACGGAATAAGATAACTAGTAATTTACACCAGAAAAAAATTGAAGGGAAAAATATTCAATATTCATTATTATTTTTTTTGTATGAGTTTTTCTGCTTGACAGCGAGTAAAATTGCATACATCGCCCGACCACTTAGCTAGTCTATTGGTCATGTTGCGACTCAAATCTCCTGTACTTGAATTACATGGAAAAGGGCAAGTGCCCAATAAAAGTGGGTAATGTGTGGGGTGATGCCTTGATCTTGAAGTGCTTCAATTAGATGGAAAAGGAAAAGTGCCCAATAGCAGTATGTAATTTCAGTGTGGGGTGATACCTAAGGAATAAGGATGCAATTTATTCAGACTGCTTCGAAATCCCTTCGCACATTTTTCTACAGGATGACCAAATCCATTTCTTTAAGACAATTTGCATTTTGAAAATATAGAACTCTTTCATTTTCTCTCATTTTTTAAGACTAAATCGATACCATTGACGTTAAAAAAGGGAATTGAGAAAAAATTTCTCTCTTTACAAAAATTTCATACAGGAGATTTGAGCCGTAAACATCACCTATTAGTTTCTCATACGTATTAAGCATATTATTAAACGACTTCATAAAAGAAATGTCAATGTCATTCAATTTTACCAAACAAAAAGAAAACTATAAACTTTGCAGACAATTAATTTCTATTTTTTTATATTTTCAATAAACTAGAACTTTTTAAATGTCTAATTTAATGAGTGTACGTTTAAATACATTTAATGAAAATTTTCTGAATGAATCTGATCAGGACGCTAATTCCGTATTAACGGAATTAGATAAAGGTTTGTTGATGTTTAGAAATAATTTCTCATTCACCGGTAATAAATATTGTTTACTTATAGGTCTAAGATCAGCTAAAATTGGTGAACAATGTGAGGCAATTGTTCGCTTTCCGAAACTTTTTGAGAAATACCCATTTCCCATTTTAATTAATTCATCATTTTTAAAATTAGCAGAATTCTTTCGTATGGGGTAAGTAATCACAAAAATAGTAATTTACTAAATTAATTATCAATTTAACAAATATTTTGTAGATCAAATCTTTTACGATTATGGGTTTTGCGAGTATGTCAACAAAGCGAAAAGCACACAGAAAAGATTTTAAATGTTGATGAATTTGTTAAACGAATCTTTATGGTTATGCATTCAAATGATCCAATTGCTAGAGCATTGACATTGCGTACATTGGGAGCTGTTGCTGGTGTCATACCAGAAAAGCAACAAGTTCATCATGCTATACGTGGGGCACTCGATAGCCATGACACTGTAGAAGTTGAGGCAGCTATCCATGCTAGCGTTTTATTTGCAGCTCAATCAAAGTTTGTTAATTTCAATACGTATTGTAAATGAATATTTCAGATTTTCAAATAATTTCAAAATCTTTTACAGAACATTTGCAATAAGCATGTGCTCCAAAGTAGCATCAATGATAGAATCATTACAAACACCTATTGCAATGAAATTGCAGTTAATACCAGTTTTGCGACATATGCATCATGATGCCAATACAGCTGCGTTGGTTAAAACACTTTGTATAAATTTGTTACCAAAATATCCGTCAGAAAATTTCGTTGTTGTTATTCTCGATTCATTAACACAATTATCTTGTGCAACATTAGTCGATATACCAGATCAAGTAACGATGCTTTTAACTTTTTTGCAAGATCCTCGAAAGCGGGTTCGTTATCAAATATTGCGTTCAATGCAATCATTGGCTAAGAAAGGAGCTCATTTATGGCCAAAAGGTGCTTTACAAAATTTAATTACAAAGGCAATGACATGCAAGTAAGCTTTATTTGAAAAATGTATTCCTTTACAAACTAAGTATTTGAATTTATTTATTTCTTTTATTTTTTTTTTCTAGTGATTTGGGCAATGAACAGAGTTTAGTTCTATCAGTTGTTCTAACGTTAACTGAATGCCCAGTAACCTGTAATGCCTTACTCAGCGAAGAACAGAATATTGTACTGGAATTGTGTACATCTTGCTTGGTATTAGAACATCATACAGCTGCAAGTCAAGCACTTGGTATTCTAACAAAACTTGTATCGTATTGTCACACTGAAAAGATGATTCCACCATCAGCTTATATGGAACAAATAAATTTGCATATCGAGAGTTTAATCTATACATCATTAATGAATGAAAAATTGGAAAAAGAGTTGAAGCAATACTTAAAATGTGGTGTTAGTCTTTCATTGAACAACCGAGAATTCTGTGAAAACTTTGTTGAATTAATTGGAGGACTCTTAACGAATGAATTTGGTATTTCCATAAATTTCTTTTCCATCCTACATTTAAATTGATTAACAAATTCTTTTCAGCAGTTTATCCAACAAAACATTCAATTTTAATGTGCGAAACACTTGGGGCCCTTTGTTCTCAATTTTTTCACAATAAAACTTCATTGCCTGCAGATAATCTAGTTGCTGATAAAATGGACGTTGATGACATAAAAGAGCCAAACACGTTTCAACAACTTTTGCCTTGTCTTTTGAAAAAACTCGAATCAATTGTTGACACTGATTTTACCAAAGAACAAGTAAAATTTATTGAAATACTTTCAGCTGTCTGTTTACAGTCAATGTTAGGCTTTTTTATGCCGAAGCATGTACTTGATGTATTTGAAAAAGTTTTAAAAGCAACAAATTATTGGACACAATATCGCATTGCTAGATCTGCTTCCAGGTATGTCAGGACGAACGTATGTTTTTTTTATGAAAAATAAATTAATCGGCATATGTTATGTGCTTCATTTTCATTTATATTTCACAAAAATATTGAGAAAAAATATTTAAAATTATTTCTCAGAATGAGTTTTTAATTATTTTTTTTATATATTCCAGATATGGTCAACATTATCTCGCTGTTAAAATTTATCAAAAATTATCGTCAAGCGTGTCTTTGGAAAAAATATATTTTTTCTTGAGTGGTTTATCGCAAATTTCCAAAGCCGAATGTATTTTAAATTATGGATGTGAATATGAACAAATTGAACAACAATTTTCAATATTTTCTCATTCATTTTCACAGCAGAAGCGAATTAATACATTAACGATTGCTGAACGTTTAGAAAAGGCAGTTACACTATATTGGAAATCATTAGCGAATCTAAAGGTAATAAATAGCTTAAATTCAAAAAAAATTAGCAACTTTACCACAAATTCTATTTTATAGGCCAGCTCATCACCGACACATCCATTAACTTTTCAAACAGAATTTGTACGTTTACGTGGTCAATTTTTGGAAGCCATGTTTAATGTAGTCATAATTAAAAACACTCAAAGTATTACACCGCCCCCTGCAATTGCTCAAACGTTAGCTCAAAATTCACGCGATCATTTGCAGAAATTTGGACATGTAACGAATCAATTGAGAAAAGCGGTTAAGGTAAATAAATAAAATACTTTATATTTCATTACTTTCTTAAATTAATATCGAATATATATAGATACTTAAGGTTTGCGAGGATTCATATTCGAAATTATACAAATCAGCATTTGATGCAGATCCATGCACTTTGGAGTATTTAGAAATGTAAGTTGCAGGGCTGCTTGTTAAAATTACTTCTTTTGCAGAAATGCTCCAAAATCAAAACTAAAATACAAATTTTTTATATTTTCATAAAATCAGTACTCAACACACATGCGCAATACTTGGCTATTCTGTAGAAACTATATGCTTTGTATCTCCATCGGATCCACCAAATCTTCCTACCGATGGATCATATCCAGAAACAAAACATTTAATTGAATGCTGTAGAAAAGTTAAAAAACAACTTTCCAATCTTCCATCTGAACAGGGAAATCAAAAAACCATAACCAATAAGCATACCGAAATAATTCTCAATCAAATTGAAATATTAATACAAACACCAATATGTATACCGCGATTTTTCTTTCAAGTTATTCAAAATACATCAATAAAACTATCAGTAAGCCCACAACCACGAGTTGCTGGTGATCCGGTTATTGTTCAGCCAGGCAGTAGTCTTGTTGTTAAAGTTGAGGGTGTTATTCAGCATTATGGAAAAAGTCCAAGTCTATTTCGTTCGGTTGACTCAATTCAACTAACACTGTTGTCACAATTGATTTCACCAAAAAGTAATGAATTTAAAATGGCAAGCGATACAATAACACTAACGCAAACAGTCAAACCACATCGTGACTTTTTAACGGGTAGTTTTCTATTGCCGTTAACAAATTTACAACCAACTGGTCAGTTTGGTGCTCCAGTTGCAGTCGGTGGACAATGGCAAGTGACACTTGAAGCTTGTGTGATTGACAGTGATTCCGTTTTATGGAATACTGGACCCAAATCGTAAGTATCTATTTCCCATTACAATTCTTTTTTCTTTTTTTATAATGATTAATTAAAAATTAAAAATCATTTTATTAGATTACTAATGGTGCGTGTTCCTGATGACCCATCAAAGCAAGTCCCAGCAGTCGTAGGTGCAATTAGAAGGTTTTAAATATATAAGTGTTTGATTGATAGCCGCTATTAATTTAATTATTTGGAAAATAATTTTTTTTATACCTAAATAGTTTTTTTTAAATGTACAAAGAAAATCTAGATAAAAACAGATTTATTTTAATATAAATTAAATTGTAAAATACCATTTTAAGAAAATCTTTTGAAATCTATATTTAAAATAAAACAATTGTTGGTTTATTTAGTTCGTTGTTTTGGTTTAAGATTCTGCATTTTATTATTATTATATTTAATGTTTACATTGTTCATTCATTTAATTCTTAAATTTGAACCTTCCTCTAATATACTTATCAATAAATATCATATCGATGGAAAATAGGTTAACTCAAATTTAAAAAAAAAAATTAGGGGAGATAAAAAGCTTAATACGCTTACTAATAATGCATATGTTAATGCATGAAAATTCGTTATCAAATTGTCGGAAAAATTGTGTTTAATGACAAAATATTGGATATTTCTGTTTCTAAGCCAACGTAGGACGATATCCAGCATCTTTTTCCCATCATTCATTAACTTATTAACCAATTTTTGAAAAAAATTGGATTACCCTATTTTCAAGTTAAGCCATCGATATATAAAAATTCTACAAACCTTTAGCTTATCATTCAGAATCACAGTCTAGTTGATTACGACACAGTTTGCTTGAATAGAAATTTGAAAGATAAAAATTTCTTAAACAAAATCAACATGCTATATATTAACTCTTAGTGGCTTAGTGCAGTATTGTTTTTCACCTTAATTTAACATTCTTTTTTCTTTCTTTATAAGTATTTAGATCCAGATTGATCTGGCTGCTTCAAATAGTAAGCAAGAACTTAGGAAAACTTTGTTAGCTAAAATTTCAATAATGAAAAGCAGAATATTACACTAGAGATCAATTAGTATTAAAGTACGTTATATCGATATACATATACATAAGGTCTATTTTCCTTTCAAAGAAAAATTGATGTGCGGCAAAACAACTCTTAGCCGACGACATATAAACACATAATAATTTTACTTTATAGCCCGTAGCCAAACGGTAATCTGCGGTAATTTTGGTACCCCAGGCTGAGTACAACTTGGTATTGGTACCCACGCCCAAAACTTTTCTTATTTTTCTTTCGACCTAGGAAAAAAATCTCAGCCTAGATTACCAAAACTACCGCAGAGGGCTTTTTACCGTTTGACTAAGGACTATTATTATTACATTCAAAAGTATTGAATTAACTACTCCTTTCTATAAAATTATTTTAATAGATAGAGCCCGAAAATAAGTTTTTACTTTTATAAAGCAATCGAAGGTATAAGTATATATATATCAGTTTACAAAATAACATTATTTGTGTCACCAATTTTGCTCTATGTATAGATAAGTAATAATATCGAGGTCTGTA
>JAABKK020043120.1:0-12911 GCA_011634745.2 Catotricha subobsoleta | reverse complement strand
CGATACTATTACTCCTATATGTGAGCTGTATCTACCAAAGTAATACCAGCAGAAATATCGGCAGTTTTATATTGCATGCTCTACTGACAACATTTATTTGGTTTCATACCAAATTACAATGAATACTATACATCCCCAGCATTTAAATTTTAAATTAATTAATGTTAATGACAATTGATGTTGTTTAAAATTTAAAAAAAAAAATTAATTTAATTACTTTATCAAAATAAAAAAAACGCATATATATTAATTATATATATATTAGAATTTAGATATTTGAATTTGTTCGCCCCTTAGTAAAATTGGCCGTACTCAAAAATGGACGTGAGTACGCTATCAAACCGGCTCTGCTAAATTCAACTGATTTATGTGTACCAGTTTTCAATTTTAATATAAAATAAAAATATGAATTTATCTATTATCTAAAAATTTATAGATAACCAGCCCAATAGGCATAGCTGTCTCAAAATAGTCTATATACCGTTTATATCGAGTCAAATGTATACCGTCTTTTATGGTCTATAACTGGTTTAGTCTTTATATACCATTTAATGACAGTTTATAGACGGTATTTGGTATATAAACCTTATATAGACTAAGCATTAGACTCGATATAAACGGTTTAATATACCGCTTTTAAACTCTAGTCTAAAAATGGTTATTGGGCAGTATTTGAGAGAGAAGATACCGCAAAAAGCAATACATCTAGTAAGTAAAGATAAAAGTAGATGGCTTTTTATCTTGTATAGCGCATTTATCTAGATAAATTATCTAGCTTTTCGAACACTGTATATCGGGTCTTATAGAAAAAGTATTTAATATTGCTAAATTTTAATTGTTTTGTCTAGCATGTATAAGTTATTATATTTTCATCAATCATTCATTTTAAATTTTAAATCATTATAGAATTCGCAAAAAAAAATTAATAATAATAATGAATAAGTAGAACTGTTGCATTACAACGCTAACGATTATAA
Source organism: Catotricha subobsoleta (assembly GCA_011634745.2). NCBI lineage: Eukaryota > Metazoa > Arthropoda > Insecta > Diptera > Cecidomyiidae > Catotricha > Catotricha subobsoleta. Next base: position 11,934 of record JAABKK020043120.1, on the reverse strand, counting down.
TATATAGCGGAAATGAATCCAGCACGTTATGTAAATTTTAATCTGCACTATATATAATACAGGTTACTAAAAAGCGGAAACTTAAAATAAAAGAAATAAAGAGATAATTACAAAGGTTGATGGTTATAACAATCTAGGATAAACTAAACGTAGGTATGTGAAAAATATGTATGCAAGTCAATTCAAACGTAACAGAAAAGCTATCCTTCGACTTTGCTGCAAAAAATAATGATTGTTTTTTTTTTTTTTTATTATTATTAATGTATATTGCGGAAATGAACTTTTAAATTGAAAGTTTGTGAAATGAATATAATTATAATAAATACCAGGGAATATTGTAATTTATTTTATATATAAAATAGTTTCTTGTCGCTTTTTATACTTTCATAATTTCTTCTTTTTTTTCTTGCTGTATTATTTATTATTTTCATAATCATACGTAATATAGGTCAAGAGGATTAACATAATAAATTATAATTATATATAATAAGTCTATTTTGTGCATACTGTTGTCTCTTTATTTCATTAGCTTACTGATCATGAAATCATGAAAACCATTTTTCATTAAAATAATTAACGCGAAACGATGAAAGCGTCATTTATTAACCTTTCTTCTTTTTACAAAAATTCGAAAAATATAAAATCTAAATTACTTAAAACAGTCGTCTATGATATTATTCAGTTACAATGCACAGTTTTATAATTTATTCAAAAAATACTAAATGAATTTTATTATGTGGTAAAGGATTTAATTTTTTTTCAGTAAATGGTAAAAAATAAATAAAAGAAAATTGAAAAGGTAAACATCATAAATTGGACAAATTTCATGCAATCACCTTACATAATTTATTGTTCCAGTCTATATACGACGTACAACTTAAATTAAACTGCTCGAATGCAAGTCAATCATATATAGTTTAATATTTATGATTCAACTGACCTACTTGAATTTGCTATAGAAAGTATAGTTTATGTATTCGTATATAAACGGCTTAAATTGCACTTAATTAGCTATTAACATTTAGACATAACATTTATCGTTTTATATTCAATTGTTCTATTATACCGTTTTATAAATAAATAAATTATACATATCGCATATATGTAGGGGAAACCGGAGCGAATCGACGAACAAATCTTTTTGGAATGTCTCGAAAGCACTATAGATTGAACCTTTTGGCAAGGTTAAGGTTTTATCTGAAAGAAGCATGCTTCAGGTACATAACCCCCGCTATAATGATTTTATTTACCTACCCATTAAGAAGTTATAGATAGAGAAGTGAATTGATTACAGGTTCGTTGAATCGCCTCATAACTGGGCGATAATCTGATGAAATTTTAAGTATTTTTCCGATCTCGTATGAATTTCGTATTATTAGAAACTTATGGTCGGACGATAGTAAATGTATTAAAAATATATATTAATAAATTTGTTTAAATTAATTATCTTCATTTTACCATAATTTATTTGATTTACTAGATGAATAGCAATAACTAACGAGAAAATAACACAAAATAAATTTACTTTTATTTATAGTTTAATGCAGGGACTAAAATAAGAAACTTTTGGAACTACCCAATTATTAAATGTAATTTTTTTTTGATTAGTTGTTTCTTGGGTTTCCCTAAATTTGCATTTATTACGAAGTTTCATGATTTTCTCAAGATTAACTTGACGGATTTTTGTGATTGTGACCGTTAAACACTGAATTTTATTCCCGTCAATGTTAATATTGTTATTATTTGTAATCGATAATAGATAGTTTTTAGATAGTATTTGAAATTACAATATATAGGTTCGTTTCAATCTTTTATTGAGTTCATAAAATTAACGAATTTGGTAGTTTTAAAAAATAAATATCACTTTTCTCCTATTTTCTTTAGACTGAGAAAACAGATTAAAACCAATATATTTTCAAGAGAATAGAAATCTGCGTCCAACGTAACCCTGAGAAACAGTAAAATGAACAAAAAAAATACACACTTGGTGGACGAATTTTGCAGAGCTTAATTATTGTTTTTCTATAGATTTATCAAATTAATACAAGAAAAAATGAGGTTTTGTAGCATATAAATTGGCGCTGACTTTTCGTAAGCGCAAATAAAAGACACGTTCATTCACTTTGGATAATTTTTGCGGGAATGTTTTTTTTTTTCATTTACATGTTTTAGAACACGTTGGGGTGCTTTTATCCAGAACTACTGAACCGAATTGACTGAAAATAAAACGGTAGCTTCTGGGATAGTGTACAATATCACGATTGATGATGTTTTTATTTTTAACTCCAGGTTTTTTTAAAATACGGATATTAGGATTTTATTTTATTTTTTCATTTTTTAAAACGTTTAAGTTCTGATCCAGAAAAACAAAATCGGATATGATTTAGACTTGTATGAACTTCCTCCTTACTGGTGATCACCACTTTAAAGTTTTCTGATCGTTTCCTGGTCCCATTTTTTTCAAAAGTGCTCTCACCTCATTTCCACTTCCACTTAAGACTCCCAAAATTTTAGTGGGTTTAAGAACGCTTCTAATTTTTTCTTTTTATTTTCTGAAAAGCAGCATCACCCTTTCTGTAAAACCACCTATTGCGCAAATTTCAGGAAGCACATCTTGAGAATCACAGCTCGAAAAGAAAAAAGGAAAAAATGCCTGCGTCCTTGATCTATACCTGAGCGGTGGAGAAGTTATGCATTTTCTAGGTGAAAGCGTAGAAAGAGTAACAAACATAGAAGGGAGGTGTATTGCTCTAACTGGTGTCTTTTTTTGACAATTAATTGGTCACAATTTTGACATTCAATTGGTCACATGAGCGGTGCAGAGTAATGATTTTCAATAAGTGTGAGCGATGCAGTGCTGAGCAACTCGCTGTCAAATCTAGACACCATGAAAAAACGTAAATTGTATGAGTGCGAACAGTGCACCTCCCTTCTATGTTTGTTACTCTTTCTACGGGTGAAAGCGTCTGGATAAAAAGCGAAACGCACAATTTCTCCATTTTTGACATGAAATAAGATGAAAGCACTTCTGAAGATTTTGTGACCAAATCAGAACCAAATATTCCAAAAGACTATAAGCTATTAAAGTAGTCATACCATTCCAATTCTACCGAAGATTTGTTTTTACGACTTCTGGATCAAAAGTTAATATGCATTAAAAAAAACGTCTTAATAAAAAACAAAAATTATGTCCGCTTAATGTCGAAAATCAATATCGAAAAACTCACCGCTTGTGACAAATGTAAATGGGTTATGATTTGTTCGAATTTTTTGATTATATCTATTAAGAAGTTTGCAAATATACAATAAAAACTGACTTGTTTTAAAAAAAGTTACAACCCAGATTCCGATTTGGAACTACCCAAATAGCTTTTAAACTACCCGTTTAGGGCGGAACTACCCGTTATTTTAGTCCCTGGTTTAATGTCTATAAAACATTTAATTTATCTTATTATTAATACTATAAAAAAAAATACTAAGGATTTTTTTTCAATTTGAGGTGGTAAATAAAAAGACATATGTTTTTTTCTAAATATATGAAGACGGTGACTAAAAATTCTAAAAGTTCGTTTGTAGATGAGTACTTATTTTCATTGCGAAATTTTTTTTTTTTTTTCAGAAAAAGGTTTCATTACACCTATCGCAAGATATTTACAATTCGTCGGTTCGCCTTATGCGTCGATTCGCTCCGGTCTTCCATACATATGATTAAACTGTACTGTATTTGAGATAAAATATTAAAAATGTTTACCGTCAACCCGGAGTAATTAGAAACAATTTTGATTTTCAAAAGAAGATTGTAAGCACCGCGAAAAACTTTTTTTTTCCATCAAAACTTGGGTCGAGTGTAGATTAAATGAATAAAAGAGAACATGGTTTTCTATTTTAATCCTGTTTTTTTTTTGTTTTTAAAAAAAAATTAAAATAGGATAATTAGAAACATTTGCAGTAGTGTGAGCCCATAATAGATAAACTATATAATAGTTAGAGCTTAGAGACTCGAAGTGCTCTAAAATGTTGTGTTGGTGTCCGGAATTATCCCCCACTGACATAACCCCCACTTTTGTAATTAAATTGAAATAACTCCTAAATGGAGGGTTAAACAGAAAATTGACCCATGGTTTACCCCCCTTTATTTTCGAAGACGCATCTAATAATACCCCACTTACCCCACTAGGGTCACCCATTGACCCCCCTTTAGTGTGTCTTTCCTCTTCTATAAAAAATTACACTATAGAGGGGTCAAGGGGTGACCCTAGCGGTTAGTAAAAATATTTAAGGTTCAATGAATTAATCCATTTTGTTTAGTAAAACAATGAAATCTTCAGTAAATTACTTATTTTTGTTCAGTAAAAATCTATTTGGATTTTTATCTTTTTATATTTCGTTCCTGTTCCGGAACCGAAAGTGAACCGCTTCGCTCGCAATTCGAGTGAAGCGAGAGGACCATTCGCAGCATCTTCAAAAAGCGAGCGAAGTGACAAAATAATACCCAAGTTTAAAAATAAAAACAAAATTGAAAGCTAAAGTGCATATAAAATCGCAACTTTTTAATGTTACTCACCTATTTTAATTTTTTTTTTTTCCTTTCAGAAATAAAGACAATTATGTATTATTGTACGAGTTGTCTGCAGTAAAAAACAAAAAAAGTTATAATTACTATCTAAGTACAAAGCAAAATATTAAGCATTTTTTCTTCAAAAATACGCATTATTGTTATTTTCTTTTTACATCGCCGCGTTAAAGATAAAAAACAATGTCTTTTTTGTGTTTGATTATTTGCGAAAAATTCAAAAAAAGAAAAAAAAGCAATTTAATCCAAACTATATGTACAGTTGAAAGCCTTTGTTCATTGGCTGCAATTGTTTCATCATTAATGGGCGGGTATAGAATAATTTAAAACGTCGCACCACACATTTTAATCTGTAAGATTAATTTTGTGTTGACTAAAAAACTTTGTTATTGTTTTGAAAGCTCATAAATGAGAGTAAATTTTCATAATACATTTTATATTATACATACATAAATTTAAATAATATATAAAAACCTTTATAACTTTTTCACATTGCATTTGGTGTTGGCAATTATACAGATAAATATAATGAACAAAGTATATTTAACTATGGGAATTATGTGACATTATAGTTTAATTTCTATAACATACTATAGGTGGACTTATTTTTTTTCTAAAAAAAAAAAAGAACAAGTAATTGTTATTACAATTGCCTTACAATTGACTTACAATGGCAGATATAGAATAAATAAAATGTGTCTATATATTTTTCAATATATATTTAATACCATAAATGGTATAAATAGCAATCGAAGCAGAGAGCTGCATGGACCGGGCCATGGGTCAAAAATCCAACCGACCTGGACCTAGCCTGTTTACTTAGCCGAGCCGATCCTAACATTTGTTTTTTTAAGACGAGCCGGGTCTGATTTTTTTTTAAATTAATCAGATCTGGTTGTAAATTGAATGTATTTTCATTAATTACTTTTAATACATTAATTATTTTATAAGGCAATTTTATGTATTTGATATTAATTATAAATAAATGCATTTAATTTTACGAAAAATATTTAAAATGTACATTTATTTCGCAAGAGGGAAAATAGAAACAAAATAGAACATTTGAAATTACATATTTTAAATACGTTGTTTTTTATTTACTCATTCAGTTCTTGCTTAATTCGGATTAAATTAAATTTTCTGGTTTTGATAAATTATTTTTCAATTTTTAGTAGGTAACTCTATTTAAGTCTGATCCGTGTATTTGGTCAAAATTTAGATATAAGAAATGCTTGTAAATTTTCTTTTTTCATGTATAAATATAACACATATGAGCCTGAATTAATAAATCTAGGCATAAATTTTGCACTAACCGCAATATTAAATTCATTAAAGCTATTACGCCTACCCACAAAGTGTGTCATTAAATCCACTTGAAAGATTTAATTAAGACTTCTAATTGACGATTGACCATTGGTGTGGTTGTGGTCGTGTAATATGTAACTAAACTTGCACACACACACAAACCACATACATGCATAAAATGAGGATCGCAGAAAATAACAATATGTATACAAAATAGTAAAATCCATTTAACGAATTTCAAATGCATAAAACTTTTTATTTTACCCTAAATGTAGATTGGTTTTATTCTAGTTTTTTTTCTTTTCTTTTCTCTCTAAAATCTCGTTTTAGTATTTTTCAATAGAAAAATCTAATAATATTATAATATAAATACTTCTTAGTCGTATGATTATAGAATTTTATTCTTTACGTAAGCAATTCAAATATGTGCACAATACTCAAAGCCCCATTGTTGCCGCACCATTTAATTTATTTATGAGTTCTTATTTGGCCCTAACGAATTGTCTTCATGTTCACATAGTTTCTTCATCAGGAACGGAATGGTTGATGAAAACGTTGCATTGTGTATTGTTATGAAAAATGGTTGAAACGAATTGAATTGCTATTGATTAGGGCAATGTCAGAACGAAACTATTATAGTTTTATTTCAATTCTGATTTCTTTGATGAGATGATCCAAATAATGGCAAACAATAAATAAAATTGTAAACATTAATTTAATATTGATTTTCTACTCTGCATCCATGCTAATATAAAATTAATTTAATAATTTGTGAGAAACGCGAAAACCTGTTTTAGGCGTAAATTAAATTATGCTTTATTCAGTTCAGTAAGTAGATAATAAAGTTTCCTATATATTCCTATGATTTTTTTTTTTTTTGTTCTTTTTTTATTCATATGAAATGTATACGTATTATGATTGTATATTTACTTTTATATATTCATATTGTATTAATATTAACATTATCTAAAATCAGGCACGAAGGGAAGGTATGAAGAAAATGATTATTATAACTTTTCGTCTATTAATTATATATTTTCCGCAGCCTGAATAAGTTTCATTTAACTTCCGACCGCTACAATTCCATATTATACTAAATCGTAAATAAACAAGTATCAATCATAATAAAAACGTAATTAAGTTTGAGTAATGTATCGACAATGAATAAGTGAAAAAAAAATTTATACTTTTACCAGTGAACAAAGTAAAAAAAAGAAGAAAAAAAAGAAAACTAAAATAAGCGAAAAACAAAAAAGAGCAGTATGAAAGATTAATGATTCGTAAATGCAATATCTTCAATTGAAATTAAAAAGTTATTTAGATGAAATTTAAATGGAAAATTTGTTAAATGATTTGAAAAGATTCAAGAAAGAAAGAAAAAAAATAACAAACAAACGTTAAATCTGTCTGTCTGTATATTTTCACAATCAGAATTTACGATATTGTAGGTGAAAATATCGAACAATATTATAAATATTTAATTATTAAACTGGTTTATATGTATTTAAAATTCATTCTTGTTTATTTTCATAAATTACTGGATTTACCTTTTCGCTTTTCGGTATCTCTAATATTCATATTAATTGAAAAAGTTAAAAACAGCTCAGAATAGAGAAATATACGATATAAATTCTATAATTTCTTTCACAGCTAAAATATGGAAATTGTTTAAAAAAAATTGCAAATGTTTTTTTTTTATATGTGATAAATTATAAATTTTATGCTTTGTATTTTGTAAACAAATAATTAAATAAAAGGTAATGAAAAATACACATTGTCCGCTTTATAAATATTCTATTTTTCCATAATTTTTTTTTTTTTTTTCAAAAATGACTCATTACTAGTAGATTTTTTTAATTTCTATTCTTTGCAGCGATTAACTATCTGATAATTATATTCATATAATTCATTTCTTCTTCCTTCTTCTATTTGTAATCATAATTTGTATCCCAAATCATCCAACCATCGGCGACCATATTCAATTTAATTACGCAACAACAAATTCAGGTCTTCAATTACATGCTTTTAAGCACTTTGTGTGACCTTTTACTCTACATTTAATTTTGTTAAATATAATTAAACCAATTTGGCAACAATATAATGATTTTTATATTTATCTCAAAGAAAATATGTTTCTTGTTTTTCACATTTCCTTTTCAAAGCTTTATTTATATTAATATGTATAATATATTATATATATATATATGACTAACTATAAGTTAATGCTATATTGTATTTAGTATTTGTACAGTAAAGTACATGAGATGAACACAAAGTGTAATCTTTAATACATATTATTAGACCTTATATAATATGTATACCAATACTCTGATAGCAGAATAGTACAATTCTCAAAACATAGGCTACTAAAATCACAAGTGTACTTACATTACATAAGCTTTCTGTTCTTGGTTGCTGTTGCTGTTGGATGTTCATTCAACATCCATATCTCCAGAAGCTGATATACACTGCCAGTATTTTCTCTACCACCGTTACCCATTCCAATAAAACCAAAACCCATTTCCATTCTTGTAAGTAAATTTTGTAACATTTAGAGATTATTTTAGAAATTCAGTGAAGCCGGCAATGAGGTTGCTGTATTGAATTACCGTCATTAATTATATTTTAATTAAAACAGCCTGATTAGCCTCACTAGCAGTTTGATATAAACTTTATAGAGAGCAGATCGACCTGGTTTTTATACTTACTTACCATCATATATTGAATGTACATATGCCATAGTTAAATGATAGGTAAATACATGCATGTGTGCGTGGATGTATGTCGAATAGTTGGATAGCGTGTAGGTAGTTTTGGTAATATATGAAGTGATATTTGCGGTCGTGAATTTCTAACATCACCGAAAACTTTTCATCATGATATATTGTAGGCAACTATTATGCTATTACCTGCAGCATCAAAATTAAACAAGGGTACAACTATATATACCCACATATACGAGTATATGTCTAAAGTCTATGTGAAGGTAATGGTAATTAAATAGAAAACGACATATAATTTGCTATATGCTATGTAATAGTTATATTGATACACTTTTCAAACCTAACTAATACACCCTTCAACTTAATTTAATTATATGTAATATTAATTGTGCCTCTGCCTCTGTCACTTTCGATACTTTTATATTATTATTGCAATGTATTACTGAATATATATGTTTCATGTGAGGATGAAATTAATAAGCATGTGCTTAATGAGCCCAAGCTATGCAGAAAAATTTAAATTCCTATTTAAACGTTTTAATGAAATGTACGCAAACATGGAAAAAAAATTATAGGAAAAATAAATTATAATTTTTTTTTTTATTTTATATAAATATTTGTTCAAAATCAATATGATTAATTGAAAAACATTTTTAAACTGTGCAAATTAATGAATCTTTTTTTCCTTTTTTTTTTTGTACTACTTAATCAACGGGAAATGAGGTAATATATTTATTTTTGTTTTATTTTATTCTGAAATGTTTATTATATTATATGTCCTCTCATTATGCTCTGCTCGTATGTAAAAAATGTTAATAGAGCGTCAAAGTCTAATGTAAAATAGTACATTCCGCATGTTATAGAAATGGTGAGATTCCCGCCATAAATCATATACAAATACTTCCTATCATAGAATTTGTAGCCCTATTAAAAAAAATGTTTGACGGCAAGATATGATGTAAAAATATTACAAAATAGTATTCTGACTTAATTCACTTATCAGACAGCTGAATATTCTTGAATGGCTAAATAGAATCTAATTAAAGCAAGGGGAAATTTTGTAATGTGCTAAATATTTCAAATAAAATGATGGTCAAGGCCACGAAAAAGAACAACGGATTCGTTGTATTGAAATTAACCGAAAATCTTTACAAATAATTGTCTTATTAGCTGTAGATCCAGGAATAAAATATGATAATATAATAATATTAGGGTAGTGATGAATGTACAACTAGAGTTATAGAGTCATAGGTAATGGTTTTACCATAAAATATAAAAACGTCATCAATAAAATATATTATCAAATAAAAAAAAATATATATATATATATGAGAGAAAATATACCGTACTCAAACATATGATTATGTTCATCACAAAATACCCCTTTTCCTTTTAATCTAGTATTAAATGTTAACATTAAAACTTAAATGGTTCTTATCATCAAGCAGAAATCTTGCAAGTATAATAATTAAAGCGATAAAATTAAGACAAGGAATAATCTCTAAATAATTTTGGGTGGCCTTAAACAACCCCTATTTATCAAACTAACTTATATTATTCGCACAATTTTCGACATTATAATATAAATATAAAATGTAGAATGTAGATGAATACCTACGAGCTACCAGCTAGGAGCATTCTATTAAAACGAATATACATATTTATTGTATATATATAAATATATATACTTATGCAGGCTAAATTTTCTTGTCAGATTTATTAAGGACTTACATAAATGAGGAAAGGAAATAAATAAATATCATCTCTGAAACTAAATATATGTATTACGTAATAAGTATATATAAAAACATATAGAAAATGATAGGAATGAAATAAAAGTAACGGTTACATATATATATATATAGCTATGAAGAAAACCGGGATATGGTTCATATAAACAATCTCTTATCATGTTGGTATATATACTTACTTACTTTTTACATTTATATATATTAATATATATATATCAGATATAGATATAGAAAAAGATATAAACTTGTAGTCTTGTATTAGTAGAGCGCTTGCTTTTTATTTTTATTTATAGTTGCTTCTTCCCTATTTTTTTTTTTTTTTTGCACATTTATAGGCAGAAGATTAATTTCAAATGTCCAAATGTCTAATCACGACCTTATAAGATAAATTGAATGTATTTTGTCTCGTCCTCTTTTCGCTTGTATTGCAAGTCAAATTGAAATATTTCTTATATTTACTTGCTCGTAATTTCGAATTGGCATTTAATGGCTTTTTCTATTATTATACATCCACACACATTCATTTCATACATGCGAATTCGTAAAAATTACGTATCGTATATAAACGATAAAATTGAAAACAATTTTCCCGAATAACTTTTTGAAATCCCATATATTGGGATGAAAATGATATTAATCAGTAATACGTACATATACATACTTGGGTAATATCCCTGTCCCAATATATGAATGAATATCACTAGAAAATCTATACAGTTGGTTGTTGTTGTTGTTGTTGTTATATTATGTCATATATGTAATATAATAATATGCCTATAGCTTTAGATTTGCTGAGTTGAGATATAGTTTGTAATTCACATTTTATTGGTGGCTATAGGGAACACACAATAATTTCACATTTATGGAAGATAAAACTTTTGTTTTCTCTAGTAAAATGTGTACGGTTATTTGGTTTAATATCATATGGGACAAGATAGTGCGACTCACACACTATCTTATGTAATGTGGTCTTTAATCTATAATAGTAGGTTTTTATCTTTCACTTGATGTTTGAACCACAATAAAACCATGTATCACATCCCTTGTTCATTCATTTATGATAATCTATAGGTTATTATCTTGAAGGTTAGTTGATTTCAAAATATAATACATATAAATAATCTATTAATATTATTAATAATGTAATTACATTACAGTGAACTTCCGATTTTTGCAACATCCAAAATAATCAACTTCCAGTATAAGCAACACTCAAAAATCTATATGGCAACTTTCTAAATATATGCAATTCGAGTCTCAAAATTCGAGCAGATAAATTATAATTTGTTTTTTTTACAGTACGAATAAACATAAGAAACAATTTACCAATGGATCGGTATCACGACCTCATTTTTGTAAGAAATTAAAAAAAAAACACGTGGTCCAAAAAAAGGAGGCAATACCGCCAAAAAAAAAAAAAAAAGCGGGCAAATTCTTCCCAAATTCCAAGTGGTTAAAGAAAAAAACATAAAACAAGTGGCAACTAAATTGATACAGAACTTCAATTTTGCGAGTGTTGTATATGTTCTCGACAAGCGAGAACTATTAGCTTATTAAAAATATATATTTATATACCAAAGAG
>JAABKK020043119.1:27517-41424 GCA_011634745.2 Catotricha subobsoleta | reverse complement strand
AGAAAATGAAAAATTCATAAATGTTGAATTTTATTTTTCTATGAATTATTCACTGAATAATTCACGTTGAATAATTCTTTTATATAATTCATAACAACCGTGATTTAAGAGTGTTCTCTTGGGTTATCTGACATTATTTGCATGTACGTTCTCTGAATTAAATATTTGACTTTTTATGTTTTGTATAACTTGGAGAAATAATATTTCTGCGGGACTCTACGATTATTTATCATTAAAGCCCTCTCTTCATTAAACAATATAACAAAAGTCACAAACACGATAGTCTATACTATATGGGTTTCATGTACTTGTACTGTCATTGAATCAAATTTAAATTAAATTAAAGTAAAAAGATGTAACTATGCGAAAAAGAATTAGAGTCTTTTTATTAATTTTTTTCTATATCAATAAATTTTAATCTGAAATTGAACAAGAAAATCAAATGTGTTATCATTTTTCACAAGAAAAAGAAATTCTACTCATAATACTCAGACTGTATTATTATAACAATAAATAAATATTAAATTATTTTTATGATTTTTTTTATTAAATATGTAGTAGTAAATTCAAGGAATGTAAGTACATACTATGGCTTTGGGTAAATTGTATGAATTTTCTTTTTCCTTTCATTCGAGAGAATGTCCTCAAAGAAGTTTTGTTGGCAACAAATCATATTGAATCGAGATAAATGAAAATAATAAAAAATTGCTAAGGAGCCGCTTCAAATCTCACAGAAAATATAAAATGTCTATAAAATAGAATGACAATACAGAGAAAAATTATATTCTAAAAAAAAAAAATCTGGAATAACCAATTTTCATTCATTATTATAAATGCTTATGAGCATAATTTCATTTTTTTTTCTAATTGAATGATTTTTTTATTTGCAATATTAATCGAGGTATAGTGCACAATTTAGTAAAGTGTGTATGGTGGCATATTCTCTTTTGTTACCCTCCTCGATACATATTAATTTTCATCTTCAATCTCACTTTATACATTTGAAATGAGAATTCCTACCATCATACAAGCCAAATTTCGAATAGGTAAAAGGTTAAGGATTTCTCGAAGAGGAAAAAGTATAAATAAATCAATTTCAATTGAGTAGTTATTTATTTATTTTATTTTTTTGGAATACCCACATTCGATATGCCAATAGAGTCTTTATCATTTTGTATTGTGAGTTGAGATTTTGTCAAGTTAGATTTGCTCTTCACATATTTATAAGAAAAAAAAATACATATACAAAATATATGTGTTTTTGCTGTTGTATTGGATTCTTTATATGGAAAAATTTCACCACAATACTACGGTGTATCCATAAATCACAAATTAATCGAACAACACAATAATTTATTCTTTCTGCCCGGCATTTATTATGAATGGCTGTGTAGTGCTAGAATCCAGTTGTTAATTATATCAATAAGAACAAAATCACGTCAGACTTTTTTTTATAAATTTATGAAATCATAGAGACTTTTCAATAAATAAATAAATAGCACAGCTAAGTTTAGAAAATATGCGGTTATATTCCAACTGCATTTTTCTTGTTTAATATTGTTTGGAAATTGTAATAAACTTTTACTAGAAATGTTAATACCCGCAGGAGATTTATTTCATTTTCATTCACCTATTGTAAATAAAAGGACAAAATACCGATAATTTATTAAATATTATTATTATTTATTATTGGCATTTGGAATATAATGTGTATTATTAGGAGTTATTTGTAGTAATCAATATATTGATCGCTAGACAGGAATGTTTAAGAAAAAAACAAAGAACAAAAAAACTACAGATTATCTCATCAATTATAGTTCTTATATATGTTTTGTTGAAATAATTAAAGATAAACATTAAATTTTCATTGTGTGGTCGGAATTGCAAGGATCAAATTGAAGTCCAGCATAATTTTAGTAAACTGGTGAATAATATGGAAATTAATTTTCAATAAGATTATGAAATATTACTCAAACATATGATAAAACATTTCTAAGGAATCAAAATAAATGAAAAAAGAAATATGATTATTATTATTATAAACGTTTTTATCGCATGTTATAATATAATTTTTTTTTTATTATTATTTTAAACAACCTTAAGAAAATTAATTCACTGCATTACAATAAAATCAACTCAAGAAATGAGAAAAAAAATGAAAAAAAAAATTGGCTATTAATTTGCGTATCTTAAAAATGATAATTTTCTATGTCCGTTCAATCACATTTAAAGTTGTATCCGTCATTGTAATGTCGTTGAATATACAATCTATCTATAGTTAGTGTTTCTGTTTAAATTGGGTTGTAAAAAATTGGAAATTGTTTGGAGAATAGGGGACTAGAGAACAGAATATTAAAATATAATTTTTACATTATTTCCGAATAATAAACCATAAAATATTTGATTCATTTTTTGAGAACATTTTTAGTAATTTTCCGGATACATTATTTTCCCTCATGAATATACTAACCGTCGGCATATATGACGTCTTTTTTTTTTTTTATTTTTACATTATTTTATTTTTATTAGAGAAATAATAAATCAAATATAAATTAGTAATTCAGATTATTTATATGGAATGAGATTTTTGTTTTTATTATATGTACTTGCCATTCATGAGAACAACATATTCCAAAACCATTTCCATTTTCTTTAATTCATATAGAGCCGTTCTTGAACAAAATATCATTCAATGTTATGGGATTGATCCATATATTGTTACATTTAGTTGTCAAAGCTACAACATTCTAAAACAAATACATTGCAGTTCGGTATTATTAAAAATTTATAAGATTCAGAGGACAATAGATCTAATTTCAATATTAATCAATAACCAAAAATCAATTAAAAAGAAAAAAATATTTTAAAAATTTAGACCAAGCAAATTAATATTGGACTTATATGGAAAATTAATGATATAATAAGTTCTGATAATTTTTATACGCGTTTCAAATACTGTTTAATTCAAAACCAACTAACATTTAATTATATACATACCCATCATTTGTCTCCTTAATATAATATTTATGTTACATTCCATTCAATTTATGCTGTGTGAACATCTCTTTTTCATATTGCAAATAAAAAATATCAAAAAAGCATTAAATTGAATTTACCGAAAAACATAAATAAATAATCCAATCAATCAAATAGAAAATAAACAAAACGAAAAATATTTCATAAAATTATTTTCACGAGAATGCCATACAAACAGCCTAATATTGAGCGAGTGTATGATAAAAAACAACGACATACAGAATAAGCATTATATCACTTATATGGAGAACTCGTTTCAGATACCGTTAAAAGAAAATAAAAAGAAAATACATTTGAAATAGGAATTCGGAAATCAACTGTCGAAAATACGTAATCATAATTGTAATTATAGGGAATAATATTAGCCAACCACTTTGTGATGATGTCTTTAACTAAAATTCGATTAATGTGAAGAAAGCGAATATATGAATGAAAATATTTCGATTTTGTTGTAATTTCTATTAAATTTTATTGTTTGCCAAACAATTTGGTAGTATTAAAAGTCAATGTAATTTAAAGTGCCTCTCAACATAATTCATATCATGAATTTAATAAATATTATTGTAATTACCGCCGCTATCGCTTTTGAATATCAAACAATTGAAAAACGATTTTAAATATGAAGAAGTGGGTGCGTTAAATTTTTCTTACAATATGACGCAATAAACTGCTTGAAATGCTAAATAGCTAGGCAAGTACTTATGTGAATAGAAATTCAAAACCGATATAAACACCGAATAGAATATTGTTTGGTCATAATTTACAAGCGTTTTAAATTCAAAAGTAAAACTTTCATGTAATCACTTTTTGTTTTTTTTTTTTTTTCTTTTCTATATATCAAATTCAAACACTTAAGGTTAAAAATAAATCAAAATACGTATTTTGTCAAAATGTTAGAGAATTTAATTACCTACAATTTTGTATTAGTAAAGATTGTTTGTGTTACCATCCAAAATTGTCACCAAAAAAATATAAAAAAAAAAAAATTAAATAATACAATTTAATTAAATTAGAAGAACTTTCCCTCAAGGTATTCAATGAAATGTATTAAATATCTACCTTAAAATATTTATAATAAATGATATTAAGCAACATTATTACTTGTAAGTAGAGTGAATCTGAATATAATAATGTACACGATAAATCTTGTATAGATTTATATGCTTGTACATACAAATCCATATTCATTTACCTACATTTTTTCCAGTAATTTTCAACTTTTCTATTTGATATCTTTATATATAAATGTAGTTAATAACACGTTTATTATGATGAAACAAAATAATTGTATGCTTTATTTTATGTCGAGGATTAAAACGGTTTATAACAAAGAGATCATTTTATAACATAATTAGTTTTTTTTGCGACGAAAGTTTTATTTCTGTTGTAGCTGTTTACGAATTTAAGTCTTTTCAATGTTGGAAAGATTTTATGAAATGCCAATAAATATTACGCGCAACGATACAATAATTATTTCTACAAAATTTCTAGTATGTTAAACTTGTGCATTATCAAGTAAATACCTAATGCTTTTGCATATTCATTATTTCACATAAACTTTAAGCTGATAGATATTAAGTTTAACGTACTGTTTTGTAGGTAGTTTTTTGTTTTACCTTTATATTATGATGAAAAAGAAAAAAAAATCTATATGCAAATAAACACAATGTACTTGCCCGTAAAAAGCTAAGCATATATTAAATAAACGTTTTCAAATGCAATATAAAATAATTGTATAAAAGTAGGGAAATTCGTTTAAACATATGCTCTTTCTGATATTGAAATAAATGATATTTTAGTAAAAGCTTAACTATTTTGTTACTTTATAGTTCTGTAGGAGAACAGGTACGTGCTGTATAGGTAAATACAAATTTAAACATCAAATCAGACAATAAATATCAATAAATTTTATTTAGTTACAAATCCTATTTATTTTTGTCTCTTGAATTTCATACATTTGTTGTTGCTGTTAGAATTTGTCATTATTACAATATAATGATATACTTTTAGTAACTGTTTTTCTATATTTTATCCCTTTGTATACTCATGTTACTTATCTATATAATCTTTGGGGGGAGGGGGGCAAGATAATCATGTAAATTCAAAAGCAAATGTAAGTTGCGGTGTTTTTGATGTTTGAAAAGTACGAAAAAAAAAAAAACATCGATGTTTTGCATTTATTACCGTAACTTATGAAATAATAAAATATAATATTTCTACCATTAATGAATATTATTTGAAATAATATTACGATTATAAATTGATAAGTACTATACTGTTGTATCAATGGGATTATTTATGTTATCGTTAAGTTCTACTGAAATATATGCTGAATTTTATACATATATATTAATTCACATTGCGTAAACATAACAAAATACGAGAACTTTATATTCTTTTAAATCAATGAAACGGTTTTCTTTTTTGTCTAACATTGTTCAATAAATTTGATGAAAAGTTGAAAAATTACACTGAAATACCATCATTATCCTACCTAACATTTTAAAATACATCAAAATTTCTTTTTATTTTAAATATTTATAAATAAATGTATATTTAGATAGTATATACATTGTATATTATTTTGCTTATTCATTTTATATTCTCGTTTCATATTACTAAGAGGTTGTTCATTATTCAATACACAAAAATGTTTGATGATTTATTTATTATTTTCACATCCTATCATTTTAAACGGTGACAATAATACGTTATACGTTATACCTCTTGAATATTTAATTATAAATGCGCAATGTATAGCAATGAAAAAATCAGAATTTATCTGAAGGCATTCAAAAGGTATTTGACCTTATGTGAGAAGAAACATAAACTTTCTGCTAGAAAACCAAAGTCCGAATTTCAAAGTGATGCCATTATGGGGTCAAAAATTTAAAGTATCAGCTCGACCAAAGAACTTAAGCTTCTTAGAACAAATATAGGTGAAAAAAAACTAGATAAAACCCACCAATAATAACATCTTGTTTGTGTTAATACCTACCGGAAACATTACAATAAAAAAAAAGAAAGCAGTCATCATTTCAACTGGTATATGTCCGTAGTTTATGTTCTTTGTTGTTTTTTTTATCGAATATACGAAATAATGATTGTAGCTATGATTAGGCAATTTTTTTAATCTGACAAAAAATTTATGCAAATACGTAAGTTTGGTAATTAAACTATCAATTTTTAAGCGGTCATAAATTATTTCATAACCATGTACAGATAATAAATCAATTGAAGCTTACTATTCTATTTTTAATTGCATTAATATTTATATAACAGCAATTATAACAGTAGATTATATTTATACAGATATTAATATTTCGAATTGAATCTACACTATTTTGGTTCGATACATTCAACTTACATTATACGCATTTAATATTTTCCGAATAAATTTAATTAGATTTTGATGTATCCATAAATTTTTTATTTATTATCTGGGCAAAAGTGAAGCGACACATTTCTATGGACAGTTGAATGTCAATACCTATCAACAGGTGAATTCATGTGTATTTATAATTAGATATTGATTTTTAAAATCATAACGATGTTAGTGTGTGATTGTGGAAGCTTTAGAATGTATATATATATATATATTTCCTACACGTTTCATCGTCATTTCAAATATATTAAATTGTAATTAATAATCTATCTGAAACATTTGCATTAATATAGTCTGTGTCTGAGAATAATTATAAATACATCGCAGAATATAAAACGATTAAACTTAATTTTTTTTTTTTTTTTTAGAAAAAAATATTTTGAAAACCCATCTGCAAATAATATAGTATATTTTACTTTATTTTTGAATAAAATCAAGCATTGGATTTCTTATTATTTCTTTTATATGAAGACTTAACTTTATTGGTAGGATATGGGTGAATGACACACCGTTAGACAAAAGATGGTTGTCCCAAGAAAATATATAGGTTTTTGGGGTCGATATGTAGTGGTTTTTGACTTGTAAGATCCAAAAATGTGTTGCAATCTCCAAACAAATTTTTTTTTTTTGATTTTCTTTAAATTGAGTGAACGAATTGAAACTAAAAACCTATACATTTTTATGCGGCAGAGATTATCTGTATCAACCCCGCAGAAACAAAGAAAATGAGTACCAATTAATTGGCAGCTTTTTTGAATAATATTAATTAAAATTTCTAATATGACTTCAATAGAGGCTATAAAATATATTTATGTTGCACGTGAAACATATTGTTGTGTGATGTTCACGTGATTATCTCCGCGAACGACGTATTTTTAGAACGATTTGTGGCCATCTCAATCTGTTCTGATTTCTGAATGAGATGTACACATGGTGATAATTAAAACAGGTTGCAAAATGGATATAAACACCGTTACAAAATTCTATTTTTCTTCATGCATATACAAAAATCAAAACTAATCTAACATTTTTAAATCAATTACAGAATGGAACTCCAATTGGTAGTAATTGCATTATTTGCAATAATCACACTTTCATTTACAAATGTGTCATGCAAAGATACAGTCAATACACCACCATTATGTGAGCCTGGAATCCTTGAAGAAATGCCACAACACATTAGAAAAGTGTGTGTTGCATTGGAAAACTCAAATCAACTGTCCACCGCACTAAATGCTTACATCCGAAATGAAGCTGCAGGTAAATTATATTTTAATAGATTATTTTTTTCTTAAATTCTGTATATTTACAAATATATCGGCGTTTGCTATTTCAAAAGTATGACATCTTATAAGATATTTCGAAATAAATGGATTTAAAGTTTTCATTCAATGTGATTTGTTCTATATGTAAATCGTGGATCATCATCGCTGGTCAATAGTAATGTTTAAATGTGTGTCTTTACTCTTAATGTGTTTTTGATTTTAATTAAACCAGTGATCAATGCCAGAACTAAAGATTATCACTTGAGATATATCTTACAGTCTTGCGCCAAATTTGAGTTTACATTTAATTTTTACTTTTCGTGTTATCATTTAAAATAAATGTTCTATTTCGAAATGAATTCATTTTAAAACGCTTTACTTTTGAACCAGAGTATATCTCAAAATTGAAGACAAGACATCTCGCTTCTATAAGCGTATTTAAAAACTTGAATATAAAACGGTTAAAAATAATAATTATAGCATAATATAATTTATGAAAGTCTATTATATTCACAAAATTTTAAGATATCACACTTTTGAACTAAGTACTACGATTTATTGGTGAAAGCATATTTTTTATGTTTCATTTTTCAATTCATTCTTGTAGCTCTGTTGTATCGAGGAGAAGATCTAGCTGCAGCGCCAGGTCCTGCCGGAAAGCGAACAGATGTTGATCATGTATTTTTGCGATTTGGAAGAAGGCGCTAAGACAATTCTATTCAACTAACTGAATAATTGAGAAACTACTAAACATTCGAAACGCATTTAAAATTTCATCATAAATTCTATCCATAAACAACCATTATTTACTTAAAACTATGAATATTTTTAAACCAAACATTTTAATTAAACAAGCAAACATTCTATTCAATTATTATCAATACATAATTATTATAATAAATAAAATGCGATCCCACTAAAAAAAAAAAATAAATAAATAAAATAAAATATAAATTATAAATTAAAAAGAAAAAAAATATCTAATTAATATATTTGTATTTGTAATATAAAAGTACTTATTCAATATAAAACTAATTAAAAATAAAATTAAAATGTTATCTAAAAATATATGTCTAAGATAATTAATATACTATACTTATAATAATATATAAATGTGGTTGGACAGTATGAATTATAAATATTATAATAAAAATTTAAAATTGTATTAAATTATAAGAGAGAAAAGCCTCATATTTATTTTATTCAAAATAATTAATTTATGATATATATTTTGCAATGTAAAAATATGTGTTTATCATTAAAATATTAAATATTAAAGAAATAAAATTGCAAGCAAAAAATAATAAGTTATTTATGAAAATATACAATTGTAAAGTTAATTTAATTATAATTAAATAAATTTTTGTATTTTTTTTTTCTGTCATCAGCAAGCGTTATTTTCAGAATAGATAGATTAGCATATTATATTGCAATATTGCTGCTTTCATTTATAAGGTCTGGGTTTCTTTTCGTGCGAAATGAAACATAAAAAAGCCTAAGGAATGGTGCTAATGGGAGTTTACGAGGAAAAAGTTATTAAGGGAATTGGTTGTTTGTTCTGTTATTGCTACTTAGAATTTGTTGGATTCCAAACTTTTTATATCTCTTTCAAAAAACCACTTCGCTACCATTTTACAAAGCTAAATGAAAGCGAAATATATTTTTCAAACAAATCGGGTCGGTTCATTCCCTAGTTGTTTTTTATTCATGCGAAAAGGAAACTGGGCTTAAATTGAAACTTATTTCCATAAACGTGAACACCCGTCGGCGGATGTCAAAAAGAAATACAATGGTTTTGTTTTTCATTTTATACAGGTAGCGGCTACATAATCAGAAGATTAAGTACACACTTTCAGGCCTATAGCACCACACATAATGAATGAAATTAAAAAAAATACTTATTTTGCATTATGTAAGTTACATCAAGGATTTAATTAAACAAGACAAAACGACCCAGATAAAAAAATATTAATAAAATCAAATCAAATTTTATTCAAAACGGAAATGAATTAACTATTTTAAGTTCAATATTTAAAATAATAGATAAAATTGAGAATATTTTTCAAACAAAAAAATAAATTAGACATGTCAGCAGTTTGCGCTCAGCACCAATTCTGTTACAGGTTTATCAGGCTTACATACTTTTAGATTTATATTCATATTTAGTACGTACTTAACTGAATCTAAACACGAAAAATTATATGCATAAAGCTTATATTACTTACTTACTTTTTTACTTTTCTTGATGAAAAACACGATTATCGTGCATTGTAATCAAACTGTTAATAAACATGACAACAGAAGCTATTGCCTCATATAGATTCATTTTTTTTACGGCCGAAATAGCTCAGTTGGGAGAGCGTTAGACTGAAGATCTAAATGTCCTTGGTTCAATCCCGAGTTTCGGCATTTGTGTAATTTTTTTTTCATATTTTTATTTTACAAAACGTTTATTATTGGCCGAAATAGCTCTCAGTTGGGTGAGCGTTAGACTGAAGATCTAAATGTCCTCGGTTCAATCAATTGTTTCGGTATTTGTGTTGATTTATTTTTTTATCAATGGTATTTAAATTCATTTTATTTTAATGTTTAATAAATATTTAATTTATAATCAATGAACAGAAATTCTGAAATCAGCATACTTGCACTTGCATTCATTTTTTTTATTTCAATAATCGATAAGCCTATCATTATCCCTATCAAAATTTCTCTTTGCAATAATAAAATATTTTTCTCACTTTTAATTTAACATCTTTATTTACCTATAACATATACATATTTTCGTTTTTCATATAAGGTAGGTAAGTTGGTAAGTATAGGTAACTTAATTATTATTATTATATTATTTAAAATTTAGATATAAGTGGTTACTAATTATAATTATGTAAATAATATAAATTGTATTAATGCTGAAAGAGCAAATTAATGAAGAAATAAAATGAAATAAAATTTACTTACTCATAGTTTTATGAATTTTGTTTTTTTTATAAATTATTGCATGAACGATGAACGATGATTCAAACGAATATATAAAACGAAATGTAATTGTATTATGGCAAATGGCGCCGTGGCTTAGTTGGTTAAAGCGCCTGTCTAGTAAACAGGAGATCGCGAGTTCGAATCTCGCCGGGGCCTAGAATGTGTAAATATTCAAATTTTTTTTTTATTAATTTATTACGATGTTTTTATTTTTATTTTTATTTTTTAATTATTAAATTAAATAAAAAAACGTAAGTTGAAATGGTTAATTTCATTTATTATCACCAAATTAAGAACATGGTTTCAAATATGTTTTATAACAATAAAAGATGAAAACATCGCATCATTCAATAATAAAATATTTTAAGAAAATCATAGATTTAATTGTCAAAGCAAAATTTCAAGTTCAAGTGGACTTCCAAAAAGAAAAAAATGCTAGTATTATAAGTAGCAATAAAATAGGCCAAAAGCTTCTTAATAACTTAACTGTTTCGATTACAACATATATTAACAACTTTTCAGAGCTTTCAGAAATATTATTGCCATCATCAGAGGTAAGGTAAATCATTAGTTACCGACACATTACAAACATTTTGGCTTTGATTTACTGCTATAGTTTAATTTGGAGACATATGCTTAATACTTTTGGCTAGATTTCTTCTTCAATTAATTCTAAACATAATTAATTCTTTAAAGGTCGAATTTAATTAAACTAAATGTATTTTAGTAAAGACTTGCATTGTATGTAATTCCGACACAAAAAAAAAAACATTCAGTTAAATGCCGACATCCGTAATTTATATTTTTTGTACTTACCAATACTAACAAGATGAAAAGCTATTAATTACATACTTACCTACTTATGTTTTTGGTTACTTACTGAATTAATAGGTAACTAAATGAAGAATAAAAAAGTTGAAGCCGAAGTAATAAAAATGACAAAACATATACTCATTTAATTAAATATTTTACAACCAAAATAAGTTAGGGTCCTGCGTACGATTTAGTACAATCAGATTATTATTATTTCACAGAATCACAAAATGTAAATATAGAATATTTTCGTGATACCAAATTATAGATATGGTACTTCTAATGTAAATTGATTGATTTTTATTAAAACCTATTTTCTGGACGAGTGAAAAATGTCATTCTCTCTTTAATAATTATTCTGTGTTGGATCCAATATACAAGCCATTGAAATCAGTGCAATAAATTTTATTCCCTAATATGGGATAAATAATCAGAAATAACGTAAAAGGAAACCCTTGTAAAAAAAATCTTCAAAAATATACTTCCAAAAAAGACCGAATTTCGTTGAGCAAACCTAAAATAAATGTGTGGACTTTCCCCTTCAATTTCTAGGTTTAGTAGTTTGTTTTCAATATGTTTGCTTACTTGGTTCCAGCTTTTCTACTTGTTTTTCTTTTTTCTTATATAGCTTTGTTAGTCCGTTTGCCGTTTATTTGCTACCGTTTGCCAGCATACTTACCATATATGCTTTCTACTTTCTTTTAATCCTTTTTAATTTGTCTACCAATACACGTAATAATGGTATAAAAGAACAAAGAATTAAAACGTTATATGGTTAGTTAAAGCAATTAATTATCTAGCTGAAAAAAAATTAAATTTGTACATATTAAGTATGTGCGTGCAGTGCAAGTAAAAAACAATTAATGTATGTTAGTACATTCATTCATTATAATTTATTAACAATTTAAGAACTTTATAAATTTAATAGAATATAAATATATAATAATATATAGGTAATAAATAATGTCAGCAGTGCCTTTGCTGCTTTTTAACAGATATTTTTTCAATTTGAGCATAACGTTCCTGTTCACGAGTTTCGCGTTATAATTAAACAAGCAATAATTATTAGAATAGTTGTAAAAACACATATTAAAAATATTTTTTCTTACTAATATCAAATGTGACATTCAAATGCATTCTACAATATATTTGCTAATTTTAAAGACTCAATATTGAATATTGCGTGATCGTATAAAACCTGAAAGAGGAAATGGAAATAGTGTTGAATCTTGCAATGAATTATTGAAACTAGATCTTGCAATTGAAAATCTAAATGATTTCAAGGTTACATGGATTGAACGATTATTTCTAAAGCTTGAAGTGTTCACTTCACTAATGAATTGGATTGCTGTTTTAAAACATTTTTTTTTTTAAATTCAAATTTAAAAGAATTCCATTCTTCTCTTGCACCATTATTACAAAATACAATAAAATCGATCGAAAAGTATTTAAAATCATTCGAAATTATCAGAGCCAGAGTTCCTAAGAATTCAAATTCACATTATTTGAAATATTTATTTAAATTAAAAAAAAAATGATAATTGGCGGTTGCAACAATTTGATGAGATTTTGAACGAAATCACAAATATTTTTCATTATATAATAATTTCAATTGAATTGATTTATCGAAATCAGGAATTCAGATTAAATGATTTATCTATATTTGTGAGCAACGCCAAAAATGTTATTTGATTCTGATACTGATTTACCTATTAGGTGGCATTGAATAAAATATTTTCCAAATTGCTTGAAAAGAAAAGTGTGAAAAATTAACGGACAAATCAAAATTACTCGTTTAATTTTAAACCATATATCAATAATATTATAAACTACATCAAGAATGCGAACAATTTAATCTTAATAGCTGTAAACGACAGGTTTCTATTTGATTTTGGTGAAGACGGCGATGAAATTGTTAAGAGAGGAACTGAATTTACAAAATAAAACTCGAAAATGAGCAATTTAAGATCTTCTTTTTTCAATTTGTTTTGTTTTTAATTAGGCAGTTAGGGCAAATGGCGCGAACGTTAATATGAACGTAGAACGTAGAAGTGATAAATTTATTGGAAAAAAAATAAAATTCGAGTAGAATACCGAAGATTTACTATAGTCTATAACATTTTTGTAAATTACGTCACCATATGGTCAAACTCCACTTATTTTATGTAGAATTTTATTATGTTTTAAATATAGATTAAAGTAAGTTTTTTTTTTGCATTTCATAGAGCAAACATTTCTTTTGAGCTCATTTCATTTCTAAATCTTTAGATTTTTTTTATGTCATAACATAACTATATTTTCTTCAATAAATAATTGTTTAGCTGAAATATTTGCATTTTTGTTTTACTAGGCAGCAAACAGCGTGAGTTATTTTCAACGTTAACGTTATTTTGTTGTTTAATTTTATTGTAAACCTTTTCAACCCATTC
>JAABKK020043119.1:0-15457 GCA_011634745.2 Catotricha subobsoleta | reverse complement strand
GAATTTATTTTGATGTTGAACCCACCAACAAGAAGCATTTATCTAACTAATGTGTTTTAAATTAAATCAATAAAATTAAATTGAATCTAAATTCAACGTTAAATTACCTAATGAAAATAATAATCTTACAAGCTTTAATAATCTGGACACATTCGATTGAAATTAATTATAATTATGGGGATAGTAAATCATTTATTCAATTATCACTTTCAATGTAAATTATGTTGAAAAATTTCCATCATATTTTAATTTTTTTTTTTAATGGAGCTTGCACTATAAGATGCACAGATGATGATAGTAATGCCATTATCATTTTTCGTCGTTGTCGATTAAATATGCAGGTTACCGTTTTTCATATAATTTAAGTAAGTACCTTACCTACCTACTATAATTGAGGTTTATTATGGTATTTCTTTGTTATGTTTGAGTAAACAAAGCAATAATCTTTTTATTTTTATAATCAATTAAATTTCTCTATCAATAAATAAAATATCTGTACGTTTACATAATAAAACAAAATTATTTTAATCTAAAGCTTTACCCAAAGATATCAGCTTATCAGCAATAGCATGGCATTGTTACAATATTTTGTACTTACATTGTCATTAGCACTCCGTCATGTAATGATTACTAATATAAACAATGGTACACATATAATTAATTCAACTTGTTTTTATTAATATGTTTCGAACAAATAAAACAATTAACTTTGTGCAAATTTCATATAGGATTGTTGTAAATAAATTATTATGAAAAAACCACGCATATACAAAGAGTACATTTGCACTTTACATTTTTAATTTCAATAGATTTTGTGTGTGTTCTTATCTAATTTTACATTAGATTATATCGTATTGAAAACAGAATTATTTCATTATTTAAATACTTTAATAACAATAACAATACAAACAAACCGAAATAGCAAAATGAAATATTAAATCAATGGACTTGGCAGGTGGTTTATTAGTTAAGCTTATTAATTTTGATGAGGAAGTGAATTACGGTACTTTTAATCATTAGAAAAATAAGAGACAAATACAACATCGCCACCAACGCTGATTAGAGTTTGCCCCTAAAAATAAGAAAAAAGTATTTATTAGTTTTTTAAACTTGACAATAACAACAAAATTTAAATCATTTATGGTTTACCTGATTTTTATGTGGATTATCAACTAATATTAATTCGGACATATAAAATGAAACCATAGCATTACCACCAAGCGCTGTAATATGTGCTCGAACAACAGCTAGCAACTAGTTTTTTTTTAAAAAAAAAAATTAAAAATAGTTAATTAAACAGTTTTTATTTTATTAAATTATTATATCGATATTTACCTCAGTTATAAAACTGTGTACAAAACCACTGATGCCTCCATTTTCACGGATCGATGTACTTTCACGTATAAAAAAGAAATTTAAATTACCTAAATATTTATCAATTCTACCTCCAGGTACATAAGTTAGCGGCGTTATATCTACACCATACCGTTCACGTAAAGGCAACTAAAATTCATGCAAGAAAAACAATAAATGAAAACATTTCTCTTATACAAGTAACAAACTTATTGAATAAAATTATCTTGTATACATTTCTTTCAAGTCTCACTGAATTAAATTTAGTTCTTGTTGGTGATTTACTCTTAAGTTTTAATGACCCAGTTTGAGCCAAATGATGTGTATTTGTACTAACCGGATTGACCGGAAACGTTGGACTGTGTGATAAATCTGTTACGTGTTCCTCTTCTAAACTAAATATTAGCTCTTCATCGGTCATTGGTTTTTTGGCATCTTTAGTTTGTAATGCAGGCAATTTACGTTTGAATTTAATTAATTTTGCTGGTTCACTTAATCCAAGTGCAATACCAGTTACTAATATTTGAAATTCGTCCTAATAAAATAGAATTTAATTTTATAAAATTAATAATTATGGTAATAGTAAATATTCTCATACACTTTCTGGTAAATCGAGTCTGAATTTTAAATCGCATATGGCACACGGTATCATCGATCGTAATTTAAAGTAAATGGTTTGAAGTAATCGAAGAAAATGCTTTGGAAAACTGCCAACCTTTTGATTGGTTGGAAATTTAGCTCGCCACACTTGTGTAAACATTTGTAAATTACGAGCAACCTCTAGATCATTTAGGCCGGGTACAGATTGTGTATTTACAACATGAAAACCTTCTGGCGGACATGGTTCCAATATTAATGATATTATATCCAAATCTTCAACATCATCTATTTCCAATATACAAATATCTTTATTACGAGCTGGCAAATCACCTTCTTTGTTATCATCGTCAGAATCATCTGTATCCGACTTAATTGGTTGCCCAATACTATCAACATCCTATAAGATAAATCAATATAATATTTAATTTAATAGCTATACATAGAATAGGTTAACTAAAATAAAAAAAAAAAAATGAAAAAAAATATGTTTACGCCATAAGCTTTAAGTTGATAAATCTCTCTGTTTCGATTGACAGCCTCTTTAAGTGATCGATTTAATTCTTTAATTTTTTCAGCATTAGTCCATGAATTTCCTTGAACAATTTTTGGTATCGTTGGAGATGAAAGGGCTGGCAAAAATACACCTGTTCCTGTACCAATTAGTGCCATCATCTTCTCACCAATAGCAACTGTGATTTTTAGACCAAAAATTGCATTCATTCCTTTTGCCTTAAGCTTATTGACTAATAATCGTTGTAAATCATATTCCAGAAATGGCAAACCATCGGAAATCTCTTTTGCATTGGATTCAGATTTTAAGTCTTTTTTCCAACGACATGCTTGAGCATGAACCAAGCAACCACGACCAATAATATGTAAATTATCAGGTATTTCAATAGTTGCCAATAAGACCTCCGGTACTTTTCCTTTCCTAAGAAAAAAAGATAAATTAACCTTTAATTTCAAAACAAGCAATAATTAATTGGATTATAAAATGAACGTTACTTGCAAACTGCACATTTTTTCATTTTTCCAGTTACAGGCAAACCTAATTTACTATATGGAATATGGCATAACGTGCAACCTTGCGGAATTTGACTACTTGTAGTATTAATTTGAGCACTAACTTTAAAAGATTCAACATCTGATTTTTCAGTGTCTCCCGATTTCTGACCAACACTTAAAGACTTAAAATCTTTTAGCATATCTTTATCAATGTCCTTCGATGTTGACGGAACCGGATGTATTTTATTCATCTCACTAGTTGTAAATTGATGATTTATTATAGCAGCTGTGCCAATAACGGATAGTACACAGACATCATCTCTGCGTGATTAAGAAAATATATATTATTTATTTATTTCTCGTATTTAATGCAAGAAAAAAAAAAAACGTACGAAATACTCGTAATCTCTGTATAACCAAGAACCACATTACAACCTAATGCTCTAGCATGTGAACGAATCTCCATACGTAATTCAGTCCACCATGAATCTCTTGTTTCCGGTTCATCTGGATTAGGTACGCGTTCTAATAATTTAACCGATCGTGCACATACAGTGGTTCCGAAATGCATTATAAAACCATTTGGATATTTAGTCAATGTCAAAAATGGATATTCCAACATATCTAAATTTTCTAGATTCAATGGTGTTTTAAGATTTGGTGTACCAGCTAAACGAAATATTCCAGATGTTGTACGTTCAGTGTTTAATGAACTTCCTGATAAGAAAAAAAATATATATCAGAAAAATAATAATTAATTATAAATAACATAAATGATTAATTAATTGTAATTAAAATATAATTAAAAATACATTTAAAACAATACATAATATTATGTTTCCAATCATGTTTTTTGAACTGCATGCGTTTCTAAATTATAGTTAAGTTAATAGACCCATTTTCCTTTAATTAAATATGCTTAACTATCTTAAATTATCTTATATCCATAAAATGTGAATTTAATTTAATACCAGTTCTCTATTAAATTATAAATAAAGGCAATTTGAAATTATATTTATGTTATGGAATATTAATGGAACTTGTATGGAAAGCGCAATGTTATATCAAAAATATTATAATTTATAAATGCGTCACGTTTTGAAACATGAAAATATAGGTCAAATATTAATAATAAAAAAAAAAAATAGAAGAGAAATATAGAAACGTAGATAACATAGTATACAAAGAATATATTACCTTTGCATATAGAACGAATACTGCTATGTAAGAATGTTTACTCATCCTTTAAAGTCACAAAAATGTGAGTCAACAGATTATTTAAAATAATTAAAAAAGCACGCAAGAAATATGTATACGAACACAAAATATCATGCATATTAGAAGTAAATAAATATTAACTGTAGCAATTTGATAACAAATAATCAAAATAAATTGATTAATTTTTATTCATATATATTAGTTGAGACGGTTATTCCACAATAGATGATAGGTTCTTAATCGATGATATTTTACAAACTATTAGTTTGATCTTATTGGTTTACAATTAAGAATTGTTGACCTTAACGATACTAACAATTTTGCTGAAGAAAGTTTTAATTATTTTTTTTTAGTTTATAGAATATTTCAGTTTAAAGCATCTAATTTTATCATTATTGTTATTGTATTACATGTTTTACCAGAAATATCTCTTAAACTAAAATATATCGATTAAAACTTCAGCTATTGTTAGGCTAAAAAAAAAATTTTGTACACCAAAATGATTCGACCAATAATTTATAAAACATACCTTCAATAAAGAACATACAATTTAGTAGCATGGAATAATCATCGTCTTAGAAAATTACATTCAGAAAGAAAACAACACATTTTATAAATATTTAATGCAAAATCATTCAATAATTTTTCAATTTCATCTAATTTCATTCAAAATTCATCTTTCGAGTTTTATTATTTTAAGCAACTGTAGAAGCAATACCAATTTCATATAACGTTAGTTAATTAATATCTAATTAGTTGGTTTACGTAAATTTCCTATTGTTAGTTAGTTAATATTAAATTTTGATTAGTTTAATAAATTATGAACAAAATTATGAAGTTTCTAGAATTTTTCTGTATTAACTATATAATAGTGATTATAATTCCCACATGAAACTAGTTGAGCTAGTTGAATATAAATAAATATTAAATTTTAATTTTATTAAATCTTCACTTTGTTAAAATATCTTATATCTAATTAATTGATTTACCAATAATTTGAATTCAACGAAATATTTATAATAAATAAAAAAAATAAAAAAAAAAATATTGTAAATAATTTAATTGCAGAGTGTGCTATAAGAGTAAAACTAAGTCAGATTCTCTAGGCAACTATTCTGCTTCAAACTGCAACTGTTATAAAAAAAATTGACATATATATATATATATTATTTTTTTTTTAAATAGACACACACACACTTAAATTATATAAAACGTCATCTTAAAATATTGAGTAATGATGAATTACGTTGAAACCAAATTAGTATAGATAATTATATTGTCATTGAAAACCCCAATAATCGATAGATTAACTTAATGTATTATCTGCTCTTCGAATTCAATAAATTGTTAAATAATGTTATATAATATTAGTTCCAAGTTTGTTAAAAATTTCATGCTATTAAAATTTAGAAAAAAAAAAGGGAAAAGAAAAAAAAAAACACCATTACCCATTAAGCACATATATAATTATTTTTAATTAGATTTTACTTATTGGACAGAACTATAAAAAGAAAAAGAATAAAGAATTTATCAAATTTGACAAATAAAATATGAAAATTAGAAAAGAAATATTTAATTAAATTTGTTGCTTGGACAGCAACAAATACTCACTTTTGCGGCCTAGAACTGTTATACCATGCGATCCCAAATTAAAAAAAAAAAAATATGAAATAAATAATCAAAAATTAAAAACAAAATTAAGACTTAAAAAATTTGTTAAAAGGAGAGCTACATTACCTAGAAAATATAATATGTTAATGTTGATGGTTTAAATGACCATATTCACAAAATCGATATTCGCAATAATATTAAGCACGGATCGGATAATTGATTATAATTGATTTAGTTAATTTAAAATTATCGTTTCATAATCAAGTGATATTCATTTCGTGTACTTTGTACTTTCTAAAGATCTTTTTTTTTATTATTAACGCGTTTACAATCAAATGGTTGTGTTTGTTTTGCTTAGACAGTATTATATATATCTTAAGGATTATCCTTCAGTATATTAGGAATATACTACAAACTATACAATGAACAATCATATTATTGTAGGCATTAGTTTTCACAACAACATTTTGGAAATTCAATCGGAACAAATAGTTTCCTCTACTTTAAATATGCGAAAGTCTTTTAAATCAATCTAGTGAATATGATCTTTATTATTTTATTTACGCTATTTAAGAAAAATAAATGAAAAATAAACCGGGAAAAACTCTAGAATTAAAAAAAATAAAAAAAATCTTATTTAAAACGAAAAATGTATATTCTTAAATATATTAAGAAATAATATGTAAATCTAAAAATATATAAATTACAAATTAAATGATCTATTTGAAGCAAGTGCTATTATATATGTTAAAAAGCAAAAAAAAAAAAAACTATAGAGAACTTTTTTTAAACTTAGAACTGTTCTAAGATTCGTGATATCATTTTTGATTAATTTTTGAAAGCAAAACGTACCTTTTGGAGTAATGCTTAAATCTGAATCAGATGATCGTCTACAAATTGGATCTTTATTATCTTTTCCGTCTTTATCTTTGGTGCTAGTAGTGGCTGCAGACGCTGTAATATTCGCAGAAGTTGATGCAATTTTAATGGGACTTTGAACCATTTTGGATCCAGTCGAATCAGCCCGTATATGACCTCCTGATGTAGATGAATTGATACCAGTAGGAATAGGTCGACCTGGACTGGAGATTACATCTGCTGCCCTAATTTTCGGAGAAGGAATGGGGACAAGCAATGTAGCTTTGTTAGTTTTATTATTTAGTTCACAACAATTTTCAATTATTAGATTGTTATTTTCATTATTATTTTTTTGATTTAATAATAACTTTTTAGGATGGGATAGATTAGGATTAGATTGACCAGCAACAGAATTCTTTAACAGGTCAACGGACATTTTTTGTTGATTAGTGTTATCAGTATCAGTGGATGAATCAAATTTGGTTAATGATATAAATGATACAAAATTATCATCACTTGCAGCTTCCTGTCGCTGTAAAGCCTCAATTTCCGATTCATTTACTGGCTTTTGGTCAATATCAAATAATACAGATGATATTTCCTCTTTTTTAATATTAATATTAGCACATTCATTACTCTTTTCTGGATGAACACCAACACCTTCAATTATATTAGCTGTTTCCATTAGCATTGTTTTCATTGCAGTATCAACTAATCCTGATGTTGATTTTAAATTACACTTTTTAACATCTACCGAATCATTGGATCGCCTTCTAAATGATGAAAATATTTTCTTAAATGATTCAATACTTGAACTGCGTTTTTCTTCTAGCTTTGTAGATTCAATTGCAAGTGGAGAAATTGCACCATGGGCACCAAAAAAATTAGCCTGATCCATCAACATTGTTTCCATAGCAGTACCCAATAAACCATGTTTATGCTTAATTTCCTGTTGGTGTAAATGGTGCTGGGAGTGGTATATGTGCCCTTGTAAATTAAGAAGTTTTCCAGAAATATTTTCTTTAAGATCATGAAACATAGAATTACGACGAGTTTCAATACATTCTGGTTCATCAGTTGTTGATCCTGGTTGAATCCAGTTTTCTTCATCTTTGTCTAGAGGAGTTGTCGACAATATATTATCTAATACATTCGAATCTGTTTCCCTTTCAGCTATATATGTTTCCATTTTACTGTTTTTATCATTTGATTTCATAAATCTCGTTCCACCAGTTTTAATTGATTTGCGTAAATCTTCATTTGATACTGGTATATCGAATGATGATTGCCGTACTAAGCGATTTTTTTCCAATATTATTCCATCTAACGCGTTATCATCATCCTCAATGTCACTTTGTAGAGATTCTTCCTCAAACGAAGATGATGGTTTTATCCAACTGTTACCGTCTTGTTGTGATTCTTCTTTCGCTAGAACCGATTTAACTACCATGCTGACTGTATCGGCATCAATCAAAACTACATCATTTTCTGTGGCTTCTGATAAATCATCATCTTCAATTTCAATATCATCTGAGCTTGATGACATTGTACAAGATGAAACTGAAAAATTTGAAGACAAATTACTATCAGAAATTTTAAGTTCATTTGCTGTATCGGCCATGTTGGGACTTAAAAATGTTTTGCTTTCAGTAAAATGTCGTTTTGTTGGTAAATTTATTAGAGATTCAGTTTTTAATGGGCTTGATTTGGTTGGTGAATTTTTTGGTGAATCATGATGTTCAGCAATACAATCTAAACTTGGTGCTGTCATTAATGATCGGACCAAAAGCGCTGTCATACCGACACCGTCACTAGATGAACGTTGAAATTTAGGTTTTCCACGTTTAACACGTTTTAAAATACCTCGAATATCAGCAGCTGAACTTCTGGATGAACTTGTTGGTGAATAACAAGAGAAGTCTGAATACGATTGCGATTCAGTTAATGATACTTCATCCAGATCTTGACTCTCGCCAGATCGTCTTGATTTAAATGCTGACACCTTTTTACTAATTAAATTTTTTGAGGATTTTCTAATGTGTTTCATTTTACTCTTTAGCCGATTACTAGACTTTTCACCACGCAAATCTTCTTGCTTCAAAAGATGTTTAAGATTCTCAAAATCCTCATTTAATTCATCTTGTTTTGTTTCATCAATGCTGTCATATTTTCTACATTTCTTATTCAATATGATATTAGTGGATTTATTTGAACCTCCGTCTTGTTCAATGCCTAATATCTTATAGACAATGTCGCCAGGAGTACAGGTAAATGTGTCGAAATCGAATTTACTATCATTTTTATTTACCGAATCGCTTAATGTTAAAAATTCCAAATATTTCAATGTTTGTCTACGTTTTGTTTTAAATATTAGAAAAATACGTTATGAAACCATAATTCAATAAAAACATAATAAAAAAAAAAACACACGGGAGGTAAATTGCATTCAAAACAAAAACCAAAAATTAATTAAAAAAATATAATGCAGCGCATTGGGAGGAAAATTTATAACATGAAAACAGTTATCTTAAATTAATAAATGTATTGCAATTAGAATATCAAAAGTACACTCACTCTTCGATATAAGCGGCTGCCTCAGGAATTAACGGTTGAATTGTTTCTGGAATTTTTATCAATGTTACGGCTGTTCCAATTCCTCTTGCTACAACGCCCACATCACCTTCTAAAATATAATGAATTAACTTTAAATTAATCATAATTTAAAAAGAAGACACATGAGAAATAAGAAGACTCCATGCCTAAATCAAAACATTGTGTATATCCAATAACGGAGTTTGCGCCCAAATCAATTGCTTTTAGGCCAATTTTACGTTGAACCTGAAAAGCCAATATATAACAGAGCACTTAAGATATTTTGAATTGAATTTTACCTGTGCCGAAAGTTTCAAAAAAACCACTTGACGTGCCTCATTTGATGCTCTTGGTGTTCGAATTTTATCAATCCATTGATACTCGGGATCATCATTTACTACAAGCTCCTCAACGAAACCATGAATAATTTGTGCGTGATAGCCGTATGGAATAATTGGAGCTAAAATGAACAATGATTTCGATTAAAAGAAAATGAACAATAAAAATAGTTTTATTAATACTTACAATGAAAGAATTGAACACCACATGAACTTTGTCGAAATTTATTAACGTCTGAAAAAAGATCAACCTTAACAATCAAATTTACCTCTCCACGTATTCCATGCATTGTGTCAAATACAGGTATCCATCCAGACATAACAGCACCTAAATTATGTTCAACAAAATATTAAATTTTTAATTTTTTATAAGTTTGTAAAATGGTTTCGCATATTTAAAAATAAAACTGAAGATAACCTTTTCCGGACTGCACTGTTTGCACCGAAGCATCAAGACTTGGCAATAATAATGGATTTAAACTAATATTAACTTTTCCAATAGCATCATTAGCTGAATATGTGTCATGATCCATAAGACGAATCTGTAACGGTTCATCTTGAAGTTCAGCATCATCCACCTAATTTGATTTTAATTTAAAACAATATTTATTAAATACTTATGTATTTATTGTTTGTGAAATAAATTATAATAAAATACCTCAAATCGAAACCAATCTGAATTCCACTGTGGATGCAGTGATTTTCGATAAACATCCGTTTTACAAGTTATAGTACCCAACTTAATTTCAACATATGCATCAGTAGTGTCACTTCCTCTATCCATAACTGGTAAATTCCGACCAGCTAATATTTTGACACGTACTTTTCCAGGCATTTTAACAACTAAATTTAAAATTTAAACTAAGAAAATATTTTATTTTCACGAAAATAAGGTTAGGTAGTTTTTTTTCGATTGCATAGAATAAAATAAAAATTATTGTCGATACTGATAGCACCTTATAACCATTGTCAAATTAATAATTGATTTTTGACATTTAATTTGGTGAGACCAGAAATTAGAGTGGTTTTTTTTATTAAAAATACTGTACAACTAATCACATAATCAACAAACCATACATATTATGATTTAGAAGATTTTTTTTTTAATTGAAACGTCAAAA
Source organism: Catotricha subobsoleta (assembly GCA_011634745.2). Classification (NCBI taxonomy): domain Eukaryota; kingdom Metazoa; phylum Arthropoda; class Insecta; order Diptera; family Cecidomyiidae; genus Catotricha; species Catotricha subobsoleta. The sequence goes on along the minus strand of JAABKK020043119.1, from coordinate 4,761 downwards.
GCGAAAGAGCGAATAGAAAAAAAAATGATATTTTTGTAACAGCTGTACTGTAACTGTATAAGTACTTACGCGCTAATTTCCATTTATTTATATCTCAATCTAGTACCTCTTCAGTTAGATTCTATATTGCGTAACAATAACAATAGAAATTTTCACCAACCTTTTCTTATATATGTATTTACTTTAATTTACTTACTTATATAAGAAGGGAACGAAATCTTAATAAGATTAATGTAAAAAAAAATAAAAATAATATGTGATGCTGGGAATCGATCCTGATTTCCTTAAATACAATATACATAATAATCTTATCTTATCTTGTCTGTAAATATCAGTCGCACCATAATTAATCGAGAAGATGAAAAGACAGATTCACATCACGATAATGTTTTTGAAGAAAAGTAAAACAATAAAATCTGGCTGTTAAAAATTAAAATCAATCATTTGTTAATTTATTCGGATAGTGAGCAAAAGAAAATAATTGCCGTTGAACTGGAGAATAAAAAAACCCTATATTAACTTATATTACTTACATTATACCCGCTCGTGTTATGAATTTTATATATTTCATACTATACTGTAGGTAGGAAATTATTTGATTATATTTTTTTTGCAGTACATATTTATGTACTTACTAAGTACATAAGTAATCGGTTGACGATTTAGTTGCAAGCGAATCAGATTAAGTGATTAAACTAAATCACGTAATTAATTGTCGACAAAAGAAGAAGGGCTTGGGAAAAAACAACCTAAGCGAAATTCATTTGACAAACGATTTTTATCCTTATTTTTTTTATAGTATATGCCATGGTCATAACATAAGTACGTATTTCGAAAAAAATCATTTCTGCGTAGAATTCGCGATTCTCTATTCAATAATGATAGAGCATAAAAAATAAAATTAGGACTTTCTGAATGTAAATTAATTAAATTATACACATTATTTCAGACATATTATTTTATGACAAGTGAAGTTATGCGCAGGAGGTTGGTCCACCCACCGCGCACGTATGTTCGCCTTATTCAGTTCGCCGACATATTTTAGTTTTTCTTCTGGGTGTACACTGGTTTACACTTTATATGGATAATATATTTTACGAGGTGTATAATTTTTTTGTATTTAACTCAAACAAGGTAAATAAATAATCAATTTTAAATATCAATAATGATATTAAAAAAAATGTATACCCGTTGATTTAACTTTGTATAACTTGACATTTTTAGCCTGAAGACGGCTTTAATAGAAATGCTTAAAGCCTCCCATACACGCAACGATTTGTCGTACGATGTTCTACGATAAATTGAAATACAGTTGGAGAAAAGTTTGTTCTTGTGTTATAACGATGGATTTGACTTTTAAATAAATGAAAAGAGTACGATGATGGTTGGATGTCCAATCGATTTCAATAAACGTAAACGATACAACCGCAGTAACAACCAATTTGACAGCAACAACGGACAAGTTGAGCTCTTGTCGTACGACAAATCGTTGCGTGTATGGGAGGCTTAAGTAAAAGCTAAATTATTCACTAAAATTAAAGTAAATGCTTGTAGCAAATGTTTTTACTTTTACTACATACTTCAAGCAAATGCTTCATTTTTATTCACTTGGCCCAAATTTGTCTTCTAGTTTCTGAGATAAAAATATTTATTTACTGTCACGGACGTAACTTCGTACGAAATGCTTATGTCGATTTCTAGTAATAAGAGAGAATATTCAATCTAAAAACTTCCATTGGAATAACTTCAAGTGATCTTATTGAAAAAACCATGTTCTGTAAATTTTCCAATCAAGGGTACACTTTAGAAGATAACGTAGACTATATTATATAGCTAACACCCTAAAATTATGTAATTTTACAACTTCAGTTTTCGTATATTTTCAAGAGAATACAATTCTGGGTCTTTTGGTTGGTCAGTGGTCAACTAAATTTTGAGAAAAATTAAAAATACTTCATTTTTTTTCAAGGTTTTACTAAAAAATTAAGTAAATACTCAAAAAATGTAGTAAATACTTGGAAAATGAAGTAAATACTCGAAAAATATAGCATTTACTATGTAGCAAATGCTTAAATTTTCTAGCAATTACTAATAAGTAAAAGCAAAAGGTTATTCACTAAAATTGAAGTAAATGCTTGTAGCAAATGCTTTTACTTTTACTACATACTTCAAGCAAATGCTTCATTTTTATTCACTTGGCCCAACTATATATTACCGACCCCTATTTATTTTTGAAGCCGCAACTTTGCCACATACATCATTACCCCCTCCGACGCCCTAAAAATAGTGCAAATTTTGTTTTGTTGAAAAAATGGGCATTTTCAGGATTGGCCGAGCAGCATAACACTTGTAAATAATATCAACTGAGAATTAAACCTAAAACTATGCATATGTACATTATAGACTTCTAAAAATGCCTATTGGGATATATATATGCATACGATATCAGTTTTCTATTAAATTCAGAAAATGTGTAGCTTTTATGTTTATGGTGAACTAAGATAGATAAAATTAGATAAATAACTAAAAGATAATTCAATAGTTGAATTTACACGTATTTTTTGCTTCCACTCTCTATCTTCAATATAAAATATCTAAATCATAATTGAATACCTCAACCATCACCAGTCGGATTTGTCTTCTACTCCATTATCCGTAATATACGTACGATTTCGTAAAAGCACAGTCGTCAAAATAAGCATGATTATAATATACAGTATACGCACGGATGCTGGTATATCGTTTTTCCTCATTCGCATCACACGGAAAATATTTCATCTTGGGTACATTGAATTTAAACTTCATCATTCTGTTTTAGTATTGAGAAAGATTTAAAACGAATCAGTCGAATATCAAGCCCACGGTTTGTCTTTGCTATAAAAAAAAAAATTGTTATATAAATATGCATATACATATTTTGTTTTGCTTTTTTGTATTTTCTATTGTTGGTGTTTTTCATATCAGATATAATAAAAAAGAATAGATTTTTTTTGCATGTGATTGTAAAACCAATAAAATGTTTGTTTCCTGTGCAAATCCCGGGTCTCGAAAGCTTAATAATAATAATAAATTGTTTCGTGCATGAAAATTGATAAAGGATTATACAAATTTATATTTTTCATTCACATAGGTACGTGATGTTAAGTAAATACACAATAATAAAATATCGCATAATATAAAATATTATCATATTTATGTTAGGATATACTTACTTACGCTACGTTTATAGTATTATTTTCATACATAATATTGTAGGCTTTTATATTATGAGTATGAGCCAGACTCGTTGAGTGTGATGCAAATAGTCTCTAAACCGATAGGTATAATAGTATATTTTGTATTTTCAGTTACGTTGTAAAAACTGTCTTATACGAAAAGCTTTTAGTTACGCTTTTGATTTTCAAAATTTCTAATTAGCATTATAGAATATTTATACCTATATAATATTTTGTTCAGATTTTTGTTTTCATACATATACTCTTTATTGTAAACAATGTTTAAGTATATTATATTGTGTTAGATTTTTTTATTTTTGATTGGGTTTTTTTCTTTTTTTTTTTAAATTTTTATTCTTTTACTTTACGGGAGTGAATAATTTAGTTTTATACGAGAATATTGTATATAAAGGATCTCAACGCTTACGGAACCGTGATTAATTATTCGGAAAAGTGTTTAGAAGTATATATTTGCATTAATACCTGTACTATGTATATTTATATGCACATATATAAGTTTATATTTACATCACTTTATATTTTCTATTCAACTTTTCTTTTTTCATAAACAAACAACCCCAAACATTGTTATTACAATACCCGATATAATTTAATCATAATATAGTTTATAAATAAACTTGATAAAAGTACGGACGTGTGTTAAAAACATTGCTTTGTGGACACTTGCTGGTAGAGTAATTTATAAAATTGCCATTTAAAATAAAAGCATTTTAAGTAAGCTAAAATTTTTGCGTGGATCATTATGGAGTATAATATTCATCTATTGTCATTAAAATGTATTTAAGCATTTGGAAAAAGGTAAGGACATTACACAAAAAGAAATATTTATATACATACTTTCATACTTGGTAGAAATGTAGGTGGCAGATAAATTACCTTAAAATATACAAAAGAGAACAAAAAAAAAGAAGAAACTTCTCATTAAAATTTATATGATTTTGGTATCCTATGCTTAATGTTAGGTAAGGAGATTTAATAAAGGTATTTGAAAGAAGAGTAGAATGTAATTTTGATGATAAATGGATAAAAATATTAAGATTTACATTCTTTGGATGTTATAGTCAGACCTGACTAAGTCACCTAATTTTTTTTGTTTTTGAAATATATGCAAATGTATAATAAAAATTTAATATCAAAATTTCGTGGAAATAAAATTTAAATATCATATACATCTGCACCCACGTCTCTTGATAATTTAAATTTTGAAAGTATTCAGTTATGTGTTATGCTGAAATTTTTAAAAGATTTTTTTTCTCTACATATTCATTTTATTACTGGATCATGCAAAAAGGAAACTGTTCAGTAATGTGGAAATTGATTTTTCTGGAAATTCCAAAAATAGTACTAGAAGTGAATGTTTTATTGACCAAATAAAAATATCAATTTCTTTAAATTTTTACTATATCCTCGAAATTTAAATGGCAAATTATAGTTTCTTATTCATTTCATAGATGGTAAAATAGTTAATTCTTGCATAATGAAAATTTTTTATTGAAATTTTCTATTTAAATTTAATGTACGTCTT
>JAABKK020043108.1:0-12912 GCA_011634745.2 Catotricha subobsoleta | reverse complement strand
TGTTCATGTAAAAAACATAATTGTATGTTCTATTTATTATTCCGCTCTCCGCATTGGGCACGTTTCAAAACTTAAAGTTGGGCACGTTTCAAAACTTAAAGCTGGGCAACTCAAAGAGTTAACCAGGTAAAACAAAATGCAAAGATAATGGATTTCGGACGTCACATTTTCACGAGACCCCCTCCCCCTATCACAAATGGTCACATTTTGCCAGAACCCACCTCCCCCCTAAAACGTGACGTCCTTTATGGACAGCCCCTAAGCTTCGAAATGTATAATATTGCGATATATCGAAATATCGATACTTTGAGTACGACATTATCTATACCGCGATGCTGTTTTACGATATATCATTTGATATAAGGTATCGTCGATATTCAAAATTTTGCGACTCCTAGAAAATATCATATCCAAACAATTAAGATTTATTATAATCTAATTCTATAGAAATCTGCAAAATCTAATTGCAATTTATATACAGCCTTAATCATTTTTTTGTTTTCATATAGGTACCTTGTTACTGAGTGACTGATGACTTAGTAACATTTTTCATGGTTTTTTTTTTCTTCCTTTTTTAACTAGTCTGCGATGAGCTTAACAAGCAAACATTTCTTTGTTATGGTATTTAATTTTGTGAAATCCCCCATTTTATATTCTCCATTTCTCATTGATGATAGAAGATATTCAGAAAAAAAATATATATATACATACTTATATGAAAAAAAAAAAAAACTTTTCCCTCGCCTTGTTTTATATGAATGAATTTATATTGTGTGCAAATATATATCTATATTTTTATTTTGATAATAAAATTCTGCTTGAATGCTCAATCACCACCCTCAATTTATTCGTCTTCTATTTTATATTATGTATTATTATTTATAAATACATTTATATAAATATAGCTGTAGCTGCCTTTACGTACATAGGTATTTTATGTGCTGGGGGGGGGTTGGATAGCATTGACTTAACTATGAAATTATGGATATGCGCGTTTTTCCATACGCTACAGAAAAAATAGAAAAATATGTAACATATTGCTCAATGTGGATTTATTTTCAACATTTATTGTCAATTGAATGGTTTTTCTTTTCTTTTTTTTCAGTTTTTTTTTTTTTTTTACTTTGTGTGCATATTTAAATGAAACAGAGAGGATTGCATTTAAAACTAAAATTCACATCCATATTCAAGCAATATTCAAATTCTTCACAATTTAAGACATTCAATTGTAATAATAATTTTATATCAAATTGAGCTTCGATATTTATGTGTGAGAATTAAAGCTATTAAGTATGCGTTTGGTTAGAAATTAATTGGTGTGAATTAATTTCTTTCACTTTTATATAGATTAAGATAATGTAAAATATTCATTTAAAAGAAGTATTCTTTTAAGTGAGTTTTTATTTCTTATATGAATTAGTTTATATTGTGTCTTAAATACAATAGTTAAATATATAAGGCAATGTCAGAGTAGTTAATAGAACTTAAGCAATGCTTAAGATTTGTCCCTTGTAGTATTATAGGGTCTGAATGAAAGAATGGTAAGCCCTTGTGATTTTTTTTTTGTCATATCCTGGAATGGTATGAAGTTCATACCATAAAAAGGTGTGGGAAGGTATAAGTATATATTGGAACATTCATACCATAAGTTATACCTGAGTATAGTATTAAAAATTTCATACCACATCTATACCATTATTATGGTACGAACGTTCCAATATATACCTTCTCCTACCTTTTTATGGTATGAATTTCATACCATTGCAGGGTATGACAATTTTTTTTTCACAAGGGCTAACCATTCTTTCATTCAGATCCTATAATACTAGTTTAAAAGGTAATAATATAATATTTACAGCTGATTTTCTGAATTATATTTCTATTAGTTTAGCGGAATGCCGAAGAACTTTGAGAGTATTAAAAATGGCGATCTTAGGATTGGTTTCCTATAATTTTAGCACTTTTTTATTTTTGGAACAACATTCTGAAATGTTTATGCATAAACATGTTTGTTTGCCCTACGGAAACTATTTTTTTTTCTTACATTTTAAGTCGTCGGCTGAGAGTTGTTTTGTCGCACATTTATTTAACGTCATATACATAAGGCCTATTTTCCTTTCAAAGAAAAATTGATGTGCGACAGAACAACTCTCAGCCGACGAAGTGTCACCGCGATCTGCTCTATGCTAAATGGGCATGGTGCAATTAATCGCACCATATTTTTTTTTTTTTAGATATAGCATGCCATAATGTTGGACAGCATTGAAATGGTGACTGACTTTTCGACAATTATATTGAAAATAGAAATAAGGATAAAACAAACACGAAAATATTATTTTTATAGTTTTAAATTGTTTATAATGAAATTTTACAAATTAATATTGTTAATGATTTTTACGAAAAACGAAATCGTCAATTGGTCACCTTTGACTCTAATCCCCTCAATTTGTATATCAATGACAACATCAAGTCAGCGAATATATAAAAATTTTATCTTAGAGAAATGTCTAATCTAAATTTCATACAAAATGAAAATAAACCTGTCATCACATTCATTATTTTTATTCAATTTTAATGAATATTACATAATGTTTTTTTAGTAGTAAAAGTTACGTATTATTATTCATTTAGTATAACTAATTGATATTTTAGTGTCACTTAATTATTTTAACAGCAATACAATTTAAAAAAAGAAAGAAAGTAAATGCTGTAAATGGAAAGGTATATGCTTAGGTTTCTTATTGAATTTAGCATAAGAAATATATCATACATGCAGAAGGAAATGTTTTTACATATAAACCGTGTATAAAAATCGTTAAACATTATAATTTTGTGTATTTAAATTTTAAAATAAGCATATTGAATGGAAAATGGAACGGGTTATTTTTAAATATAACAATTTATGAATTTAGCGTAAAAATAAATCTCGCAAATTGAAATATTACTTCGATAACAGGAAAAATTACATCGAAAAAATGTTTAACGAGTTCATATATGATATTGCTGAGTGATGTATGGTGTAGTTCCCTTCATTCGTCTATGTAATATGAATTGCACAGCGCAATACAAAACATCTACAACTACTGATTTTGGAATATTAATTAATTATGTTTATTTATTCAGAAAGTCACACGTGTTCGTACGTATATGTGGTTGGTAGTGTTTATATTTATGGAAAGGGATAATATTGTATAGTATTTAGAACACACATGCGTTAATTTATATGATATTGGCAGCGCATACATAGTTAGATCTAATAGTTAAATAATATGTATAATTTTGTATTTGTTGTGATGAGTATATACACATACAGGTTCCAAGATTTTCTTGTAACATATAATAACATAAATTTTTAAAAAGTAATATAAAGATATATTACAATTTATATTTAACAACAATGCATTTTTTCCTCTTTGTACATTTATCCGAAGACACTCATTCAAATTGCATATGCATAATACACGTACTGTAATAGATGTCTTCCAGCAATGATTTTAGATCACTTTAAAGTAAGTTTAAGATAACTTTTAAGTCAAAATTCATTGTTCTTTTGACATAAATGTTAGTACAACAATCCGTACAGCAAAACCTGAGAAAAAGCCTAAAAAAATAAAATTATTTTGGTTTTTCTCAGGATTCGGTGTACGGACAAATTTTTTTCCCCCACCGTTGAATGCGGATTGAGTGTGCCTTCAAAATATATATATATATTTATATATGTTTTGATTTTGATCTGTTTAGTTTTCGGTTCATAAAATCAAAAAAAAAATGATTTTTTGCGTAAATTTTAATGGCACTTATATCGTGCATACAAAGTTTTTTGATAAATTAAATTTTAAGGAGGGCTGTCATACAAAAAAAAAAGAAAAAAAAAGGTACTCATTTTCAGGGTATATATACTTTTGTCAGAACTGAGTAGACGGCTTTTGATAATTTAACCATTCGTTAGACGCAGAATTTAGTCGACATCAAAATATTAAGGTTTTGGTCTAGAGTTTTTTTGGGACTGTCGGGTCGGATCGTAAAATCAAAAAAACAAATTTTTCGAACTTTTTCGAAAACTGTTTTTTCGAATTTTCGAACTGTTAACTAAAACTGATAAAAACCAAAACCGCATATTTGTCACAATTCCGATTCTGAATCCAACGGTAGACCAATCATCAAAATCCGTCCAGCTAATCCTGAGAAAAGGCCATGAAAATTAACATCCCTAACCCGTACACATAAATAAATAATCAAAATACTTCTTAGATATGCAAGAACTGCGTTTAGAAAAGGCTCGATTCATAAATTATGTCCGACCTCTAGAGGGAACTGGGGTTTCTCACCTCACTTTTTTCGCTTTGGAACCGAACCTATTTTTATTTTTGTACGAACCAAACCTTTTTTTATTACTCTTAAAATTAATTATATAAATTCAAAAAATCTTGGACATCGTATAGAATCTTACGACCTAGAATTTTTTTCTTTAAATAAAATAAATAGATACGAGCATATACATGCGCATGCTTTTGTTTTTCTGGGGGGAGGTAGATTTTGAAAAAGATTACATTATCCCTTCATAGTGGAGGCAATGAAAGCTTTTTCCCAACTAATTCCAATAAGCAAGCCATATTGCATATGTTGGGTGTTGGTGTATGAGTTTTTCCTAAAGTTCCCGAAAATCGGAGCTGTGCACGGAAGTTATGGCCGCCAACTTGAATTTTGGTTTAAAATGAATATCTCAGCTCAGGGAACTAGCTAGAGTCCAAAAATCAAACCAAAATTCATCACAAAGAGCCAATCTACAAAATGTTTCTCACAATTAATATTATAATAGGCCTTTAAAGGCCTAAAAAGCCTAAAACGTCCTAAAATTGATTTTTTGGTCGGGAACATCTTGATTTTCAGGCATTTTCCGATTATCCAAAAAATCACCATCATATACAGCATAATCGATGCCTAATTGAATATTTTTCATATAGCTCCGTTGCATTAGGCATATATTTACTGTAAAAATTAAAATAATTAATTTTTATTCAACATATAGGATGCTTATTTGGGATGGCATTAAGTAATTTTGGTTCCAGTTTTAGTGCTATAGCTGGTTCCAGAGCTGAGATATTCATTTTAAACCAAAATTCAAGACGGCGTCCAGAACTTCCGTTGCACAGCTTCAATTTCCGGGGACTTTTGGAAAAACTCTTACACGAACACCCACTACACATATGCAAATCGACTTGCTTATGGAAATTAGTTGGGAAAAAGACCTTTTTTGACCTTCATTGCCTCCACTACTAGCAATTTCGGAAAACTTAGAAACGATAAGTACTATTTTATGCCAAAATTGAGATAATATAATTTTTTTGGCAATCGGGAAATAATCTGTCCAATAATCTGTCTAAGAAAGATACTATTTTCTGTTCAGAAAATTAAAAAAAAAAATGGGGGGTTATTTTTCAGAAGTCGTTCGTTATCCTACATTAGTTTTTCATTGTCTGAATTATGTTCGTGATAATTGACGTGAGTGTAAGCGACAGGTGAATATCTGTTATCACTATTAACTGTTAAATATATAAATTGAAAATTAATGTAGGATAACGACCTGAAACACTGTATACAATGAGCATAATCAAATCCATAAGAAACTAAAAAAAAATCCTTATAGAAATTGTTTAAATATAGAAAACATAATTGTATATTATTAGTCAGTTATGCATCAGCCATAAGCCGTATTATTGACCCTTAACAACAAACATTGAAATGATATAGGTACAAGTAAAATCCTTATACATATATTATATTTTATGATATTACCTTTCATAATCAATTCGACAATACAATTTCCCATTTCTACTAAAACATGAGTGCATCAAACGCATTGAACATGAAGTGCATTGTAGACATCTCTCATGATAGTATGTATCCACCACTCTCATTATGTACCGATCACATATTGGTCGACAACATGCCCCACATAAAGCCGCAAGTACGGCTGACATTGATGCCGTTCTAGTGGATGATGTTAAAGTTGTTGTTGATGGTGATGATGATGCAGATATATTTATAGATGATGATGATGTTGTTTGACATTTCATTTCCATGGGAACTAAAATATTGATATTTTAACAAATAAAAATTATGGAATTATTTAGTTAATTATTTTTATTTTTTTTTATTAATTCTATTTAAACGTAAGTATTTCATATTCAGAAACAAATTAGCATCTTTACAGATTTAAAATCAATTTATTATACGTAATATAATGAATGGCATTGATATGTTTGTTTCATTTAAAGTTATACAGAAAATCGTGCTTAATTTATTTAAATTAAGGTTTAAACGGTTTTAACATTTATTATTATTAACTCGTGAATGAATGAAGAAATAGAGGGTATATTTATATGGAATCCGATTAGAAACATAACTTCGTAAAACTGTGTTATTTATTTTTAACTACTGTAAAAATGGGGGTAATTCTTTATGGTGTGGTTATCAATAATGGGTACTATTTATTATTACATAGATTACATAAGAACATTACAGTTGTGACAATATATATTCGAATTTTGAAAATAGCGAATGCTGACACACACATGCGATTAAAGAAAAGACCATTTACAAATATGTATACATTAATGTAATTCTTTCTATCAATAAATCGCCAATTTTGAATTAACTCATATAAATACAAATAAATTAACAGCGTATGATTTTTTTATTTAATGCTTGCGTTACCATCTACAGATACAGGTTCTGATCTGATATATATTTAAGAATAATATGATTCTATAGAAGCCTCTCTGAATATGTAAAATCTGGTAATGAAAACATATTTTCTTCATAAAATAAAATTAATTGAAAATCAAATTGAATCAAATGATGCAGCCCCATCGCATCTTTCTCCGTATAAATTGATATCGATCAAAAATTTAATTTTCAATAAATGCCAAGATTAGAAATAAAAACTATTAAATTTTTATTTTCTTCTGATATTCTTTCCGTTTCAGTCCGAACGGTGTGCGGCGGGTGTAACACTATGTATAACAATTACTTTATTAAATATATTTTATTATTTTATCGTATATAATCTAACTCGTTGAATCATAATTCATAAATATTATGACAAGTTACATAGTAACCGCTTTAAACTTATATTAGAATTATAAGAGCATATAAGAATATAACTTCTATGAATTCGTAAATCGTGCCATCATATTCATATAAATGGACTTATGACTCGCCCTATTATAGTATTAAATAAAAGTCAATATGTTACAGTTATATATATATATATAACTAAATACAGGAACACTATCATGAACTGGAATAGTTTATATATACGAATTTAATTATTGTATATATTCAACTTAAAAACAACCCCTAACATCATTCCGTTCATTGTGCATTTTATTATTTTATCCAAATAATATAATCGGATTATATGCAGAAAGTATTTAACTACTATTATTATAATTATACCCTATCTCAATTTATAGTATTAGTAAAAGTCTGATTTGGACAGAAGGCAAAACATATCGACTATTTTTGAATATTTATATAATGTATATATGTAGGTATATCGTATGAATGGAACATAAGTTACTTACCTATTATTAGTTTCTGTTTAATTCAATTCAAAGATTATAAATATTTTCTAGCGTTTTATTGAATTGTGCAAAAAAAAAAGAAAAAAGAAAAAAGAAGAAAAATAGAACATATAGCGACAGGCGGTAGGTCACTGTAGGTGTATCTATATTACTTTCCTTTCATGCTTTTGTCTCTATTCATATATCAGATTATCATTTTGTATGTATTAATAAAAGCCATCACATTGTTGATTATAATAATGTTATTAACTTAAATTGTGAAATATCACCTTCTGATAATATTAGACAGGTGATATTGTTATTGTTTGATAGAAACAGAAAGTCATAAGAACATGGGCTAAGTCCATTAAATTTATATAAACAATGGATAAAAGGGATATTATAAGAGTTATTAACAGAGAAAATTTAAATTTTATTTAACATAATATTTTTGTCTATTACCAAACCGGTATCTGGAGAGACAATTCATTCTAATTGATTTAAAGCAATTTATTAATATTTAATAGAAATATTAGGTAGAAGTAAATTGTATTTAGAGTAGAACTGAATTATATATGAGATATATACTTACATGAAGTACGGAAATATTGATTCGACAGTTGTCATTAATCAATATATCATGATACATATATATCAATCATGAAGACATTAATACGTTTTTAATAAAATTTAAGCAAAAACAAAATACAATTTTAGTAAGAAATTGTACACTATCTTCTAGTTTAATCAATCTTCCGCATTTTTATTATGAATTATTATGAAATTGATGCTCTGAAGTTTTAGCAAAGTTTATTTGGGATGTTATTGACTATTATAATATCTACTTACTTTTTACTGCACGTTAAATGTATATTGTATGATATTTCATGCGTGTACATGAAAAATTAGACCATAGAATTTTAAGAAAATTGCCATTATATCCAATGATTATATTTTAGGTAAATTTTCATGATAAGTGAAGAATATACATATATTTATGAGTGGCGTAACTTCGCAAATTGCGCCCTAATGCATGTTTTGAAGAGGCGCCCTTATTTAAAAAAATAAAGAAAACCTTCACTTTCTGCTACAGTTATGAGAGCTAAAAAAAAAAGGTCTTCACTTTCCCGGAAAAAACTTCAGTTTCTGCTAAAGTTGTGAGAGCTAAAAAAAAAAAAAAGGTCTTCACTTTCCCGGAAAAACGCCCTAAATCCTTGACGCCTGCCCCGCATTATTCGCATTAGCCTAGTTACGCCACTGTATGATGATCTATAACAGTTACCATAGAAATTTGATAAATCTTATTGGAATTATTGAATGTATGTGATTATTATTGATTAATCATTTTTATATCAAATAGCCAATGACATTCTCCATATTCTACATCAGATTCTATCTGATAGTATAAACAATAGACAATAATCGAAATGGATTTAGATTGGATTTAAATTTAGAATAAGTTGACATAAATTGAATTGACAACTCCCCTCCTCGATTTATAATATGGCCCAATCTCTTTCTGTGTACATAATTTTTGGACGATTTAAGGCGAATGTGTCGAGAGAGCTCTGCGAAATGTTTATCCGACATTGTTTTAGTGTTTGGGTAGATATATACAAATTAGATCGTAGGACAGAAAAAGAGGTAATTTCTAATTTTTTAATGCTTGTAAATTGGAAATTTTCTCTTGCCATTTATAATAAATTTGTGTTTTAAACATGTTTTTAACTAAGGGTAAAAAGCGCGAGAATTGAAATTTTCAACTAAGTGTAGGTGGCTCGATTTTCAAATCTACCTAGGGTGCTAACAAACTTTACGCCGACACTGGACTACACGCACTTTAAAACATATATACATTGAACTGATTGTGATTCGTCTAGAAGGTCTTATGGATGATACCAGAATTATTGCTAGAATGTGTTATTCACCTCATCAGACATTATTACAGGGTGCACTTGGTTTTTATGATAAAATAACATTAGAATGAATGGATATACTAATTATGGTCAACATAAACTATTGTAAAAATTTCTACCCAATCGAATAGATGCTAATGCTTTTACCTTTTAATAAATCTAGAGATCAGTATAATATTCTGGATACATATTTATCTTAGAGGAATTAAACGTGGAGATATGTTATGGTGGTTGCAGTTTTTTTTTCCTCTTAAATTTTGAATATACAACTTTAAAATCATGTTTAACATCTAATAAATTTTTATACTTTTGGATATTAAAATTATAAAGTTATAAAGTTATAAATGGTATAGTCTAAGTACCATGGTCCAGACCATCAAAAAATTGCGTTATTGATATTAATTTTATTATAAATTTCATTCTATTTTATTTGTAAATCATTTCCGTCGTAATGATGGTGTTCGTTCAAACAAAAACGAAAATATGACGGGCTAGAATAAAATAAAATTGACCACTTCTACAGACATTAAATTTTAGAACCATATAACCATCAGAGCAGCAGCATTACATCTAAAACTTTACGTAGGTAACTATCAAAAGATGATTTATAAAAAATATTTGTTAAAACTGGGGGCATTGAAAAATTAACCGTCGGTAAACCTTATCTAATGGATATATATGGATATCTGTTAAATTTTGAAATACTTACTGAAAGAAAATGGCATTTGCTGTTGTTCAATCATCGTCATTAATGTTGTATCAATAAATTCTTAAATTTTCTTATAGATTTTATTAAAAGTTGATTATTTAAACTTGATTCCAATTCATTAAATTCATATAAATTTTGAAAATATTTATGTTCCATGAGACCACATTGCACAACACTCAGTCCATAAGACCATATAAACATTTGTTTATTTGCATAAACATTTGGGTATTACTGTAATCTAATATCTATAATATTATTTAACCAGTTAATAGAAAATATCTACACGCGCATATTGATATCAAATCCATTATCTAGTTTTTCAATGAGTAAAAGTGTCTAATATCATACCACCTCAAGTAAACATAATCGCAACAGATTATCGCAACAGATTATACACTTGAATATCCAAAATAGTTAACTTATAACACAATCTGTAATAAAAAACATTATTATTATTATTATAATTTTTCTTTTTTTATTATTTATTTATTTATTTATTTGTAAATTCATACAATCAACACTTAATATACTATTTAAAGCAAACAATTTGTATTCACTATCACGTATGATCGCACTCTGATCTCTACCAACACTTAAATTCCACAACAAAATAGAAATTTAAGGGGATATTTTATTTCATTTTCATTTCTCGATTTTTTTTTTTTTTGTTTTTTTTTCGTTATGCCAGTTTTATCTTAAAATTTTTTGTTAAAGCGCAGAAAATTTACTAGTTTACCTACTCTAAGGAGATTACAGTGTGCGCGCCAAAAACCATAAATTTGTGTATGTGGAAAAATTCCTTTTAAATATGAAAACAGGAAAAACGATATGGAAAACTAGTTTATTCGCGCCATGTTGAAGACTTGTTGTTGTTTTACTATTTAAGGGGAAATGCGAATTGTGCTTTTCCTCTTCTTCTTCTTTTTTTGATTTTTTTTTAAATGGACCACGCCTCGAGAGTTCAATTGTGGCAAATTGATACGCCCATATTATTTTCCCACTATATTTAGAACAGTACGCGATTATAAAACGCAATGGTTTTCGGGATTGGACTATTAGTGTGTAGTTACATCGCACAAAGTGCATAAATATATTATGTAATATGCAATATGTCGGATTTGGTACACATCTCTCTAAATATATTGAATTCTGTTTAGATTTTCATTATATTGAGTACGGAACAAAGAAATGATTTCTAAGAAAATATATGGATTAACTATTTTGATCTCGGTATTTAAAAATAATTTATAGAATTTACTTATGTTTTATGATATAAGAGATAATAAAATATTATACGATGTTGCTTTATATAAAGGTAATGTAATGTTTTCTATTTACTAATTTACTTTACCAATAATGTTGCAGTTTTGTATACATTTCAGAACAATAAATTATCTTAATACATAATAAGAACTCTCAATAGAGAATCACTGCGAGATTCATTACCAACGTGTAAAATACAATAGTGTCTTGATACTCGTGGATATGCTACTTGAGATCTACTTGGCCAAACATCCCAATATTTTTATTTTTATTTATATTAATAATCATAATTGCTATGATTTAAAATTAAGGCGAATACACACTAGCAAGTCTTATGGCCAAGCCATTTGACAAAATGAAATTTGAAATAACTTCCAAAAGAAGCTTCCCGTACAGAAAATTCATTTATGACCGAACCCAATTTTTTTTTTTTGCAGATGTAACTTTTTGCCATACATCATTCTCTGAAGTCTGAACTCCCTAGAAAAACTTTTGATGTAAAATTTCTTATTTTTTGACAATTTAGAAGTGCACGGAATATTTGGTGTGGATTCCTTTGCATTTTTTTCATGATTTTTTTTCTCTTTTTATTTAAAATGTAATTTTTCCAATTCACTTGACAGGCCGGAAAATTGTGCCCCCCCTCATTCCATAATTGGTGGAAAGATGAGGGGAAAAGGGGGAAAACTTGATGGCCTGTTTAATCAAATTGGTAATTTAATTTTTTAAATTAAATTAATTTTTTTAATATTTTGGGAATAATGAACAATAATAGTACATTTTTACATAGAAGCATAACAATTTGTTTCCCGCTAAATTAAAAAAAAAACTTTATCCAATTATCTTGACAGGCCGAAAATGTTTGCCCCCTTAACCCTTCCACCAATTATGGGGTGAATGGGGCAACATTTTCCGGCCTGTAAAGCGAATTGGATTCAGAATTTTTCACTTTAGCAGGAAACAAATTTTTCATGCTTTTATGTAAAAGTGTGTTATGTAGTATGTATTAATGTTCCTATATTTCCCTAACTATGTATACTTATATTTTAAAAAAATATTGAAATTGATTAAAATTTGCGTCAATATGCACTGAAATTGAATTTTTTTACGGTTGTATTTGGCGAAATAAAAAAATTTAATATTTAAAATATTGAACTGAAAATGAAAAAATATTTTTATTGTTTTCTTCTCAGCAGGCAGTATTCGTAAAACCGTCAATATCCGCAAAACCGTCCATATATCTGAAAAATTGAGGGTTAAAGTTTAATTCATTTTTGAAAAAAATTAAAAACGTAGAAGTTATCGCAAAAAAGGTTGATTTTTTTCATTTCCGTCGTTTTTCGTTTATGGTTTATAGGCAATATTTTCTATGTTTTTATTTTTTTTCAAAAATGAATGAAACTTTAACCCTCAATAGATAATTTTTGTAAAATAAACTTTTTGCATCATTAGATTT
>JAABKK020043097.1:0-12914 GCA_011634745.2 Catotricha subobsoleta | reverse complement strand
CATAATACAATAAGGCATATAATTGCTTGAAAAAAATGATGGAGATTGCCGCTTTTGGAATTAGACCCCTCAATTATAAGTTTAATAAAGTTCTGTACCAAAATACCAATACATATTTATTTCAATCCATTTTTCAACCAAATCGATTTTCAAAAACTTTGATCCAGAACAAGTGAACATTTTTATGTGTCAAAAATGTTTTCTCACTAAATGGAAACTTTTCAGCCCATAGCGCCTAAAAAAATCGAACTTTTAATAAACCCGGTCCCTCTAATAATTATATATAGGCGCACAGATGAATTATGGATTTTTGATTTCTAATATCTTTATCAATTAGAATTTGTCCACTTTGAAAATATATTCATTCTTATTTTATAGCTTTAAGTTAAATATTTCATTTAAAAACCGTTAATAATCAAAGTCAAACTAAAAGTTTACAGAGAGAACCAGGTCAAATAAATATTAATCATTATCTTTTAATTCAACATGCACTTGCATCTAATGTCGAAGATTAACAAAACAATTATTGTATTGCTCTCAGCGCTTCCCAGACAGGGTAATGTCTCTTTATCTGATTCAAATACAAAAATTTAAAAAATAATAGGTAATAAGTTAAATTTAATTTTAGAATATATAAATTTGGATTTCTAATTTAAGCATATAATCTGCATTTCTTGTTTTGAAAAAATATTGTATTAGTATTTTATTTTTCAAAGGTCATAAATTCCTTTGAAAACTTTTCTTTTGTCTCGATACGCATTAAAATCCTTTTAAACATTTTTTTACAATGAAATACATTTGGCCAAGTACTTGCCATTAACCTTGAATTTGACCGTGTAATCATTGATTTATATATTTTTTTATTTTTTATATAAAAAAAAAGTTAGTATATACAAAGAGACGCATCAATTTTTAGACAATAATAAGTTGTTTATAGCAACAACAGAGAATTTCAAAAATAACCTTATGAAAATCACGTCTTTAACATAAGCGAATGTGTCTGCGAAGCGATCATTATGTTCTTATCAGGTCAACGTTATATTTAAGTTTTAATATACGGTCGTCAATAGCATGATCTATAAGTTTCGAAACAATATTTATAATCACTTTGTCTGAGGCCGTTTCTCAATTCATAATTTTTGTGCATAATAATTTAGAGGCGCTTTGTGAGTATGCGTGACGTCGATTTGTTTCATTTTGAAAGGATTCAATTACATGGAAGCGGAAAATAGTTCAATAACAGTGGGTGATTTCCGTGTGGGGAGATTGAACGAAAAGTTCTGTTTCAGTTATTTAAAATATATGAATTACTATTTACTATGATTTATTTATATTTTAAGATTATAATGACGAAAAAATAACAAAAAATTAAGTCTTAAGTCTTATAAGATTTATTCAGTGTTGACAAAAAACGTGATTTATAAAAAAACTTTTGTTATCTGAAAAATTATCTAAGGTCTTAGTATCTAGATGATCTTGTATCATCGCCAGAACTTATCTAGTTCACTTTGAGATAACTTTGAACTATCTATCTATCTAATTTAGATAATATTTTTTGTTATATATGCCAACATTGGTCACCTCTGGCTAAATTGAATTTAGCTTCCATTTAGCAAACAAATTATGAATTGAGAATCAGCCTAAGTATTTATATTTAAATTCGATAAATCATGATTTTTGCTTCAAGAATGATAGCAGAGAGCTATAATTAAATATTCACTTATTTATGATAAATTTTATTAGTACATATTTGTTTTTTTATTATAAAAATATGAAATGACATTTTCAATATAACCAAGTTTAATCATGATATTTATTTTATATATATATCCGAATATTAAAATACTTATTGAACAATAATTGGACTTTATTTAAATGTTAAAAATGTAATTATTTCCGTATTAAGTAATGCCAATTGAGGCCAATTAATTTGCAGTGTGGGGCGTGGTTTATGCATGTACAAATGTAAATAGAGTATGTATTTGAAATAAGCTATTATCTTGCGGGACAATAACAATTAAATATTATGTTAAATCAGTTGTAACGAATAAAAGTCCAAATAAATATTTTTAGTGTCAGTTCAACTGTTGAAGTGAGTGAATTAAACTAACTGTGCTAGAAAGTATAAGTGAAGAACATTAATTTTAAGATGACTGAAATTAAGGATACTAAAACAGTTAGTCTTGTAGCTGGTAATACAACCAATGTACCAATTCCAAATAGTTTACGAAGACCAATTTTGGTACGCCCAAGAGTACTTATGACAGCCGGTCCAACGAATCAATCTCAGCGTGTGGTAGAAGCACTCAGTAAGCCGCTCATGGGAATTCATAGTGCCGATGTATATCAGGTACTTACTTATTATCGACTTAATAAATATAGTCAGAAATTTCTAGTAGGGAGAAAAGAAAAGAAATGTGTCTTAAATTCCATTTAATTTCAAAGCGGAATGTAAAAAATTTCGGAATAAATTTACTCTTCACTTAAATCGGTAGTGGTGACTGAAAGTGTTTTATTTAGAGATCTTTTACTTCTTTATATTTTCATTTAAGAGGTTCTAAACCATCGAATAAAAAAAATGATAAATAAATTTACATAACTTAATCACTTAATAAATTCGAAAATTTTCCCCAAATATTCAGATTATGGATGAAATCAAAGAAGGTCTTAAATATTTGTTTCAAACAAGAAATCGAGTTACATTCTGCTCAAGTGCATCTGATGATGGTGGTATGGAGACGATACTTTGTAATTTAATTGAAGATGGTGATGTTGTGTTGGTGGGAGTTACCGGTAATTCTAGTAGAAGAGCAGTAGATATGTCAAAACGCTATGGTGGGGATGTTCGAGTGCTCGAGGCGAAGCCAGGAACTGTCCTACAGTTCGAACAAATTCGTGCTCATTTAGAAGCTCATAGACCGAAAATATTTTTTATTGTTCATGGTGATTCTTCAACTGGTGTTTTACAATCTATTGATACCTTAGGAGAATTGTGTAGACGGTATATAGTCGAAAATGAAATAATTTGATTTTAATGAAAGTGGAAACATTAATATGTATAAAAATTATATTAATTCTGTTTTTTTCCTTTAATTTTTAGGTATAATTGTCTGTTGGTAGTAGATGCTGTGAGTTCATTGGGTGGCGTGGAATTTTTATTTGACGAATGGAAAATTGACGCTGCTTTCTCAGCAAGTCAAAAATGCTTAGGAGGCCCTTCCGGCTTAGCTCCTGTTAGTTTTGGACCACGTGCGTTGGCCAAAATAGCCAATCGACGTACACCAATTAAAGTTTATTACTTTGACGTAAATTTACTCAGCGAAATGTGGAAATGTGTTGACAAACCCAGGCTGTATGTAAAAAGTATTGGTCTACACAAATACATATTTTAATTCTATCATTTATTATTTATCTAGCCAACATCACACTCCATCAGTGCATACTTTGTATGGTTTTCGCGAAGCGTTGGCCGAAATATGTGAACAAGGTTTGGAATCATTTAGAGAAAGACACTTTGATAATGCGCAACGGTTATACGAAGGACTTCAAAATATTGGTCTAGAATTATATGTGGAAAGATCACAAAATCGTTTACCATCTGTGACATCCGTTAGAATACCACATGGCGTTAATTGGTCGAAGGTAGCCGATTATTTATTAGAGCGGTAAGTCAACTTGAATTACACAAAAATTTGATAATAATAATATGTAATAATAAAATATACTTTAGAAACTCACTAGAGCTTTCTCCAGGGTCTGGTTTAACCGAAGGAATAATATTTCGAATTGGTTTAATGAATGTGAATGCAACACATCAAAAGGTTGATTTGGTACTACGCACACTTTATGAAGCATTAAGAGTTACATCAAATTATCTTGCACCAAGATCAAAAGTTTACTACTAACAATTTACTTTAATACATATTTATGAAGAAGAAGAAGTTGAAATGATGCTGTCTGAAATTTATTGTTAAAATTCTGTTAATTTTAAAACACAATTTAATAAAATAAAAATTAATTTTCAGAAGTCACAGTATAATATAATTCTTAAAAACGATACTATTTTCGAAATATATATTTAATATTTTTAACCGATGATTTATTTTTCTTTGCTTACATTTTGTTGACCTAAGTTAAGGCTAAGGCGGACCATGAAAGCTATACAATCGAAAGAATTAGATTAATATTTTTCTTTTTTTAAATGTTAGTGAAAAAAGAAAATATTCCACAGAAAGCTAACGTTATTTCATTTTTGCTGCGAATGTTAAAACATTAAATTAAATTGAAAGAAAACAAAGAAAAAAAATTTGCGAAACCAATACTTTATTTTTTTTCATTTATTTTTTATTTATTTTAATTTCTTAAAGTTCAGACTTCATACGAATTAAATACGAAATAAATTTTACTAAAAGTGAGAGAAAATCATTATTATTTGTATTTTAAGTATAATTTGCTTCCTTTTTCGACGTACAAAATAAAATAAAATTAAAATGGACGAAGTTATTCATCTTCTGTAAATGTGTAAATGTTACACCTTTAAATAAACCACAAATCACTGGCATAAAGTTAAACTTTTTTAAGTATACCTATTAAAATATCTGGGAAAAGAATTTAAACAATGACCAAATATGTGCATCGTTGCATCTACTACATTTTTAATAATGTACCAAATCTAAATTGGTTATAGCGCAGATAATTATAATTATATTGCTTAAAATTGGTGCAAAATCTTTTTGTATGCGATATATGCGATTATATATTTTAAAAAAATGCATTTGTTTTTACAATTCATAATGTGTATATATTATATATTTTGCACAAGCCAAATATTTCTTAATTTTTAACAGAATATTATTATAAAATTACACCATAAAAATTAAATTTAAAATTTCTGTTATATTAGAATGGTCTAATATGCCAGAAAAAAACAAATTAGAAAAAAACAAACAAAAAATATACATAAAAAAAAATTACAAATTTCAAGAATATAATTAAGTAAAGGTTATATTATTTATTTATTTAAGTAAGTATTGAAATTTTAAAATTTATTTGGATATTTTAGATTGTTTCGGTAAATTTATCATAAAAGATAATCTATATCAGACTGAAAGCGATTAGACAGTCCGAATATATTTTCTGAGCTAACTGATTCTTTTGGAAAATAGAAATCGCTATTTCTCAAAATTTATCACGTTTATATTAACTAAGAACGTTATTATTATAATAAAATATCCGATTCCATATTATCATTGTTCAGCAGCTATTAGAGACTACTATTTTTTTTTTTTATTGTGCTAAATATAGAATCAGCAAAATTTATTATTTAATACAGATAGTATATGTTTTCAGGAGCACACTTTTATCGATACCGTAATTTCAATTAAGTAATCACATAAGGTCCATCTAGTAATCTAATTATCACCATAAATATTTAAATCTATTTATTGAAATTACAATGAAATAAATATTTTTAAAATTTATACTCTAAATCAATGCTGGCTATAAATATACAGTTACCACAAATGTGCTTTAAAGAATAAAGAAAATTATTTTTAGTACTAAAAACATAGGTAAAGAAACTCTTTAATATTATTGAAATTTATAGATTATTAGGTGTTGGTTTCACATTTTTCTTTATTAAAAAATCAATCTATTTAACTATTCTCACTTTTGTTCTAAATATTTCAGTTTTGTACCATCATCTTTAATTTAAAAGAAAATAAGAAAAAAACTACTGAAACAATAACAAGAGAAAAACTTTTTTTTTTTTTTAAATTGAAGGCCAAAAGCTTAAGATTGCGAAACCATTTGACATTGCTAGCATTAAAAAGAATCTAGCAATTTGTACAGAATTACATTATGTTTAGGCGGTTTAGGCATTGAGTAAAGAGTTCTCAATACCAAATATAATAATATTTAATTTAGGCGGTAAAGAACCGAACACCATATTTACTGTTATTTAATTTAGGGGCTATTTTGTTGAACAGTTCTGTAGCAATTGCGACATACTGGAACTGGATTATTGCTGTCATGTCCTGGTAATGGTATTGAATTATTAATACATCGTGCACAGTATACTTCACCACATCTCCAACAATTACTCTAGAAAATAAAAATAATATTTTTTTTTTTAATATTACGACGTTAAGAAAATTATATTGAATCTAAAATCTAAATTTACTTAAACTACATATTACCTTTCGACTGAATTGATCAAATGGAGTAGTACAAGTACACGCAGTTGTAGTGCGTAGGCCTTTCCAATCAACGGCCACCGAATTTAATTCTTTTGCTATTTTATCGCTTAAATTCACTGTTGCTTCTAAAACGTGAATGGGAATACAATGAGAATGGATATGTTATACAGTTGAACAATTTAAAACAAAATAAGTTTTTAATGATGATTGTGTTTTCACTAACCTTCTGAACTATCATTTTGCAAGTTTGAAAATGAAAATTCACTTTGTTTTAATGGGTGGTCGTCATCAGCGCATGATAATTCACTCATTTTCTTATCATATTCGAACCTAAACGTACCAAATGTACTTTTTTATTTTTTCATTTAATATAGAAATGACTATCAAATGAGTCTATTAAAACTAAGTAGCGTTTATACCATTTCAACTTATTTTAATATAAATGTAAACTATATTAAAAAGAGAATTTTGAAAAAGTTAAAATGTGAACAATTGGCAAAATAATAATTTAACCAGAATAGCGAAAATAATATATAAATATTTCATTTAAATTTGAAAGCTTGTAATATTTACTTTTCCCAATTTAATGGTTATAATTGTAGACGTATTATATTATTTATTAATGTGTAAAATTTATGCTTGAGAATCCGAATTTAATTTTTCTTTTTTTTTTTAATTTGTTTGAAAAATGGTAGATAAGACGGTGTTTGATTCTAATAGACTCAAATATTAATAGGCTTATTTACTTGTTATCATTAGCTTCATCTGACTTATCCGTTAGTTTTAGCCGGGATGCATTTTGTAAGCGTTTTGCAGATTTTGTTATTAAATTTTTAAAGTTAACAATGCGTTTAGTTAAATGTTGTACATGATCTTCAAGGGATGTGGAATGATCGAGACTTGCTAACAATAAATCATTTAACGGTTCACGCGGATGTACACCAGTTTCAAAACGCCCATACATTCCGCGCCAAAATCTATTAAAGTAGATTAAATAATTTTTTTTATTGAAATTGAATTGCAATATTGTGAATTCAACGAAACTTACTTGATACTTTGTGGCGCCAAATTAGGTCGAACGATGACATTAATTTCTGGTCGATATAATGGATTTATATATTCATTAATATGATTAGCCATATAGCCCCACAGTGAAAATGTTAATTCAGCCAATTTTAAATCCAAACGATCTTTTTCACAATTTCCAATAAAAGTACCAAATTGACATGATTGTACATGGTCGTGTAATGTTAATAGAAAACGTTCATTGAATTCAAATGCATCATTGCGCTGTTGCATCAATTGATATGCGCAGTCCAGAAATTGTGTAAAAACAGGTGACATCTCTTTTGGATCGGCTTGTATATGGCCGCAGCGATCATTAAATTTATGACCAAATGCCAGCCAATCTTTTTCAATTAAAAATTGAAATCCTTTAATTGTACGATAAAATGGATCACACATTAATGCTGCCAATGAACATACTTGAGCTGTTCGATCCCAACCATCCGAACAATGAACGACAACTGATACACCCTTATCAACTGCAGCAGCTATAAAACTACGTAAAATAAAACATTAATACATTAACTAAATTTAAACTATTAAAATTTAATTTTCAGAAATTACTCAGATGTATCTAATACAGCACGAATATGTTTCAACCAACCAGATGACTCCAATGAACTTAAAAATCCACTCATTGTTAATGATTTCTGATCCATTGAAACAGCTAGAATTTAAAAATTAACGTAAAATTGAATAGAACACACATTGATAATTAATTCATAATTTTTTAAAATTTTATAAATATAAAACAATTGCGATGAAATGGAAGGTTAACTCACTTTCAACTAATTTCTGTAAACTAGTTCTCATCACATGAATGTTTTCAATACCCAAAAATTGAAATTTTATATTTTCATAAAATGCTTCATTTTCATAACCTTTTCCGGCGGCACGATTAGCCATAGCATTTATCTTTAATACCATAAATTATGAATTTTAATAAAAGTGATGCTATTGAATATTAAATATTTAAAATGTTTACCCTTGGCCGTGTATCAACCACATACATGTAATCAGAATTCGGATTTGTATTCCGAATAGCCTCTAACATTTGTTCATCCTCCAAACATCTAGCGCTAAAGCCAGACAATGGTTGACTACATCGACATATTGATGCTTTGTTCGAATGTAAATAAGTTAATACGGGCAAACGTGCCTTTGAACGAAACCGTGAACTACCAATTAGCATAGCAGTTGTAGCTTCAGCTGGAACGTATATTTGTCGTGGGTCTATAATAATATGTTATAGTTTACATTTAATTTTTAATTAAATTCTAAAATTTAGGTTTGAAACCTACACGTATCACACAATTCATATGTTTTGTTCAATGTGCAGAGGGTCCATTCTTCATTTGGTACTCGTTGTCTCTTAAATTCGACATCTAGTTTAAAGTAATTCCATCCAGCTGATTTAACTAATTCTTCATTACTCGATGTATATTGAAAACAATATAAATTTTGCATGTGAACTAAAATAATTTTTTTTTGTAAATATTTTATGTCAACATTGCTAAAAGTTTATATGTATCAATCTTACCAGGTTGACATAATTTATGCAATGTAGTATAAACTTCATGACATTCCTTTTCACGTGGAATGACAAATGTGACAAACAAAAACGTTTTACAACGTATTAATAATGGTGAGCCAGTTGTAGTCAGTGGAAGTTTCTCAATATTACCAATATGCATATGCAGTATCTGAATTAATTAGAATTAAGAATATTTTAAGATAATTAGATTTTTTCTTTTGTATAAGTATTCATTAAGGCTAGCTTAATACACAATATAAAAATAAAAAACTTACCCATGTCTCTTTATTAGTTTCTGGATCAACGAATATCATATGAGTCGCCGTTATATACAATGTTCCAATCGTAGGATTTTTTGTATTATAACGATCAATCATACGCACATTGTCCACCTGTAAAAGTAAAAGATTAAATATAGTTAAAAAAAAGAAAACAAAAAAAAAACATCATAACAATATGGAATAGATATTGAACATATTTTCGCTTTTTTTTTTTTTTAACTTAAAGTTGTTATTAGAATTGAATATAAATTAAATTTTTATTATTTTTAAACTTATCACTTCCGTATATTTTCTATTATTCTTTCGCTAATTAACATTAAAAATATTAAAGTGTTTCAGCACCTTTTTGCTACAAGCACAACGTTTATTGTTGTTAATAGGACTTGATGGTGTTGTGCTTGAAACAGACACTGGTTCATAATATTGTTGTTCATTCGATTCACCTTCAATCCACGATATAACGTTTTGTGGAACAAATGGTGGCAGCGGAACACCAAAAACTGATCTTTGATCAGAAATAATATCAGTTGTTTCTGGTGTTAATGCATCAAAATTTAAACGCAATGTAGATATTGGAGACAAATCATCAATAACTACTTGCTTTTCATTATCACCAATATTATCACCCATTGCTTTCACATTAAACTGATTGTATATTTTTTTTAAAATCATTTAATGCAGAAAATATTGCACAAACAATTTGATTTTGCTTCTACTTTATTTTTTTCATTTGTTTATTGCATAATGCTCTACGTGTGGCTTTACGCGCATATGAAAAAAGAAATTCTAGCAAATCAAGGACTGAAATAAAATTTCTATGCTGAAAACTGTGACTGTCAAATTTTTTACCCAAAAAATGTAGAATTGTAGATATTATGTAACAAACGCATTTATATTATGTATTTAAGAGAGAAGGAGAGTGTTGGGTGGAAATTTCTTTTTTCCGTATTGTCACAATTGGATACACTGAGACTTTACTTTAGATGGCATTGAGATGTTTTTCTGTTTGTGAGAGCAGATTATAAGTATTGTTAAATAATAAAGAGTTTAGAAACGACGGTCGCCTATTTTTTATGTTTTCATCAGAAAAGAATCTGTTTTATTATGTTTTAGCAAAGGCTAATAGATTAAACATTCGCTACGTTTATTTTGAATTTAACTGTTTTTTCTATCCTTTTTGAAGGTTGTAATTAAATTTTTTACCATAGTAGTTATTAATAAATACAATAAATAAGCAGAAAAATTGTTATTTTCTGTTTTCTAGTTTTTAATCATAACTTTTGAGACTTGTTCCATGCAACTTAACAACTAAACTTATAGTGTAAATTTTAAAAATATTATTTTTTAATTGCAATATGCGTGAAAAGTGGTAAACAGGGATTTTTTTAATTTTCAATGTGTCATCGATATTTAAGTTGAATCAGTTGAGTAAATAATTCGTGTTTAAATTTAATATTTTTATTAATTCCAAACCGGTACGTTTCTTATCTTTGTTATAAAACAAATATATTAAAAGTAAATAAATTCTTTATTATATCCATAAATGGATAATAATGATATTTTTTTTACAATAGACTAAAAGAAATATTATAGCTACGATTAAAAGAAACAACAGCACACTCAAAAATAATTACCTTTGGTGTTTTGATGTGCTCCATTTTTATGAATCAATATCACAATATGCTTATTTATGTTGAATTAATTTGCACAAAAAACTTGATTTTATATGTTTTTGAATAGTTCAAGAATGATAAATCAAAAAACAGCTAACAATTAGAAATTTAATATATTTTGTTAGAAGCAGAAAAAGTTAGCATAATTAATTAATAATTATGCTAAATTGGAAAAACAAAGAAATAAATCAAACACAATCTTGTAAATGGTAAATATAATCGGCCACAGCCACTCACTTCATTGACATTGACAATTTTCAAAACAAACGTAAGTACAGTACTAGAATTTCATAAACTTAAAATAAACTGCAGTTTGCTGTACTAAATATAGACAGCGTCTAGAAAATAGGTTTTCACGGAAATCCTTTTAAATACCGTGTATTTCAAGATATTTGGAACGATCAAAAGCTTTAACTTCAAGTTTCAATAGAAATTACATGAAATGACATTAGCTTTTTCATAATAAGCTTTTGATCTTCTCAAATAACTTGAGACTCACGGTATATTTTTAAAGGTTTTACAAATAGACTTGCTCTAATTTATTATTTTTATACGTAGGTCATTGCGTTATTGAGAAAGTTAATACAAATTAAAGTCACCCCACACGGTCGAACATTTCATAAAACATTACGTAAAACATTTCGTATTTTATAAAATTTAACAATTTATAGTACATATTTTTATATATTTCGTACACGTAAAGGTCGTTTCGTAATGTTCGATGAAATGTTTAATGAAATGTTCGACCGTGTGGAATAATAGATCATTATAGATTTTAGTTTAAGTTTGTGGTGGCAGCACAAAAAGTGTTAGATTTAACTGTCAGTTGTATAAAAATGTGTAAAAGTAGTGGCAGCAGCACAAACACACTTACGAGAATTTTGAGTGCGTTTGTGCTGCTGCCATTACTTTTAGATATTTTTGACAGTTAAACCTAACAGTTTTTGTGCTGCCACCTAGAAAAGTTTGTTTCATAATGATCTATTAAGGTCAAGATTTCACGATAAATCCTACCGCCTTTATTTTGTTTAAGAAACTTTTTTTTTTTATCATATGCACAAAAAATAAATTAGTTTTATCGTCAGCAGATGGCTCTATTTCATAACTACGAAGATTTAAAAATCATGCAGTAGATTTCCACGTCGGCTGTTCGCCAATAATGCTACTTGAATATGTCAATATTATTACCTATTATTATTGCTAAAATAAAAGAGGTCATCCACTTATAGCTAAATAACTTTGAACATTATTTTCAAATCTCAGAGGTATTTAAATACTTCTGAGATTTGCTTTCATTTGAGTTTTTTTTCATAGGACACGCCATCTACTTGTAAAAATATGAATCACATTTCTAGTGTAATTTTTTGAAATTCGTGCAATTTTTGTAACCTCAGAGGGCAAAAAATGTATGCGACCGCTAGTTCTTGGGCATACTTTAAAAAATTATCACGAGTGACAAAAAAGATTATCAGGGGTGGATAAAAAAGTTTCCTGAAATGGCAACAAAAAATATGAAGAATTACCTAGGTTTGTAAGAACCGTCAGGAGGGCAAAAAAAAATGTCAGGGGTTAGTAAAAAATTTTCAAGTCTGGAAAAAAAATTTCAGGGTTGGGCTGGTCTCGGTGCTGGTATTTCATTTTTTAAAAAAAATAAATACAGAGATCGTGATTTTTCTTGTCTTTTGTCTTTTGGCTTTTTGTCAGGATTAGCTGGACGGATTCTGATTTTTCAATCACCGTTAGACGTAGAATTGAAATGTCTTCAATATATTTTTATCCGTCTTGGTTTACGGTTTGAAAATTAAATAAATATGTTTTCGAATTTCCTACAAATAATCAGTTTTTTTGATTTCACGACATGCCCGTACAGTTTCGAGAACAAGAATTGATGCATTTTCAAAAACACTTTTCCCGAAAGTCGTAGAAATGAAAAATGATATCAAATCATTTTTGGAGTTTGTAAAAAAAGTTCAATTCATTACTAGATCAACGCGTACTAGATGGGTGACATCACGCCAGCCGATCCTCTATAGCCGATCCCTAGCCGAACCCGGTACAAATGATGTACTAGTGATGTACTTAAACGTACCGAAACCGTTTTTGATGTACCTTTAGCCGATCCGATTTATTAATTTTTGTATTTTTTTTTCATCACTCCAGCCGA
>JAABKK020043086.1:0-12915 GCA_011634745.2 Catotricha subobsoleta | reverse complement strand
ATGGTGATACCACTGGTTTTACATCAGTGTAAATGTAAAATGACCATGTAAAACATTATGTATACCGTATGTTTACACTACTTTTTGCTTATTTTGGGTGTAATTCGATGTGATTCAAAGGCTAGACAATAAATATCGTTTCTAATCTAATAATATCTACTCATTAATTTCGATTTTAGTTTTTGATTTTGTAATAATAATAATTAATTTACCATCACAAATGAGAAAATTGTATTTCAAATTTAAATTTTTGCTGAATAAACTATATTTGTATTAAGCAATCCTAAATGATATAGAATAAAGGAATAGATAATGTTGTATTATGAAAATAAAGACTAAAATATTTGTATTAAACATTCTTTATATATGATTATTTTCTGTAGTTTTATTTATGTATTTCATAACTATTGTTATAAAATCGAATAATTACAGATCATTAAAAACAACGTCTTTTCATTAAAACTCCTTAAATTTTGAAATATATTGGATACAAAATTGAATATGTTATTGAATTAGTGATAATCCATACGTTGTATTTTGGACAATATTTTACTATATGCACCAAGCACGTAACTAAAAATACGTTGTACATATCATCATAACTCAATTTTCGTATATCAATTTCCGGACCGAAAAATGTAAGCATATTAAAGTCAGATTTCTTTTTTTTTTAATATTTGTTTCTTCTAAAAAGTAATTTATAATACATAACATAATTTCAATAGAAACTCTAAAAAAAAATTACATTGACTTGACATTTATTATGGGTTCACGTTCAATATACATGTTTTTCGATCTAATCATGTATTTGAGATAAATGTTTGTATAACAAAATTAATGATTGTAAGTTATATTTGGAGAAAATCTGCTAAAATAAATTTCATTAAAATGTCAGGTATTTTATTTCAACCGAAAAACATTTAAATGCTATGTTGCCTTTTATTAATTTCGTGTTACATGTCGTGTTGTCACACACAATATTCCAATAATCACATATTATGTGAAATGGAGCATTGAGATTACCTATCTTGCATGTACATCCATCAACAATACCTACGCTATCTTTATATATATTGAGTGGAAAATCAAGGAGACAAGGAAAAATGAAGAAGAAGAGGAAGAAAATCACAATAAAAATATCAATTCACGTCATAGATTAAATGTTTGAAAAACAAGTAAAACCTTTTTGTTGTTGTTGTGGTTGTTGTTATTCTTATTGTTGTTGTTACTACTTTCTTGAAAGCTTCACCTGATTGAAGGTAAACTTTTGTTCTGTCTGATCAAAGTCATGTCACGATTGAGAAAATCACACATTACATACATACAGGCATACGCACACATAAACAACTCATGCTTGAGAATATAGGAGGTCGGTGTATGTTATATGTGGGAGTCGATTAGTTCCATTACTTTGACATAAAAACGGATTTATACACTTTTTCTTCTTTATATTTGAGCACGGTACCTTGCTTTATTTAGTTAATATTACATATATTGAGTTTGAGTTATAAATGTTAATACACAAATAAAAAATATCATTCGAACAGAATAGAAAGTGTCTATATGAGAAAATATTATTTTTAGTTAACTACTTGTTTACCATTTTTATTAGTGATGGGACAGACATCCTGCACACCGAACTGTTCGGTCCGGTTCGGCAGAGTTCGGTCCCGTCATTTTTACTTTCAGGTCCGCTTCGGTGGAGTCCGGTGCGGTCGGACTTACTAAAATCCATCCGGACATTTCAAACCGAACTATTTAAGTAATGTTGAAGATATAAAGCAGAATAAAAATCCCCACTTATAAAAATGTTTTTTTTTGATACTAAATAGAAAAACGAAGAAAAAGCACATTCAATATTTGATCTTCTTTTCTATTGTTGTTTATCAAAGGCTACAGTTGCAGTCTTGACGAAACTCTATATAGGTTGTCCAAACCTGATTTATCAAAAGAAGCCCATGCTACAGTATTTACAAAAACTTACCTGAACTATGTTTTTCAACTTTCTATTCAAATTTAATTCAATGATTCAAAAAAAACTCGAACTAAAAAACTAAAATAACATAATAACATCAATATTGATTCTCAAAATTATAATAAACTGAAAAATAAAAATTGTTATTTAAAAATTACATTAGTTGAATTAATATATGTAGTTTTAATTTCTTTTTTCATACATGCTTATTAATACATATTAATATTTAGATGAACTATTTCAACTTGAAAATGTACTCAAAATTATCAGGCGCAGAAAGTAATAGTAGGGAGATGCATATTGTACAAAATCATTTTCATGTAGGTACTTAATGCGGCATAAAACTTTTGATATCCGCATAATACTAATTTATTGTCTGCGGTAGTATTATGGTTCCGAGACTTTGACTCCCGTTTTCTCGCAGAAATTATATATATCCTAATATGTATAATTGTCCGTTGTCGTATGCACCTTTCCAACAGACAAAAACAACGATATGTATTAATGCACTGTAATAGAGTTGAACTTGCCGCTATTTATTTCTATGGGTTTTCCTTCTATAACAGAATATGAGGTATATTAATGTTTGGTGGATTATAATGTATAGACAATAATAAGCAGGAAAATGTGATATTGGTCCGGGTGAAAATGTTAATAATGATTACAAAGCTAGGAATGCATCCATATTTATGATAGGATATGTGATATTATATTTGCATACAAACACTGTACCCATTCACTTTGAATTTATAGAAATGTGTAAAATTCGCTGAGTTGTTAGTGGCGGGTGGTAATATCATTTGGTTTTAATTTTAATATATGTTCATGAATGTGTTTGTATTGGATAATGCGGTTGGGTAGATAGTAATCTTTTGAGCGATAGCAACTACTTATAGTGCTTGAAAAAAAGTATTCACTTGTGAAATTATGAATCATTAATGAGAGATATAGCATAAGCAGACGATTTTTATTTAACAAAAATAATAATAGATTCATTCTAAGCAAAGAGCGGACAGACGGAGGAAAAAATCATTTTATTTTGCTAAATATGTAAAGATATTTATTATTTAACGTGTTCTGATTATCGCACAAAAAAAAAATCGACTGTGCAGTAGTTTTTCATGTCAGAATTTTAATTTTAGTATATTTTATTTAACATCGTAATATACTTATGCGTTATGCAATACTTATATGTGCTCTGAAGTGAAGGGCGTATTATTTACAATGTTCAGATGTTTAAAAATCTTATTATATTTAAAATAATTTATTTGGTCTTTCTTCTTTTTACAACACATCAAAAGAGTATTAAATATTTGTAAGTTATGTCTGAATATCCTTATTCGTCATCTTGCATTTTATTTCTTACAAAGCACTGCAAATTCATTTTTATGACTATGAGTTCTGTTGATTTCTCATGGTAACACGTAACTCGTAACATGTGTGTAAACATTTTACTTACCTTTTATACTTAATATCCCTTGTGGCAATGAGGGCTCTTCTTCATATTTTTTTGTTCGTCCATTGTTATAATCCATATATGGGACTGAGGCCATACAGATATAGGAAAAAAACTAAGGTTTGACTGAGATTTATAGTTTAATTAAAAGAAAATCGAGCTTAGATCATTGTTTGTTTTGCCTTCTTTTTCTATATACTTCTTTTTTAAATTTATTTTTCTTTTTAAATTATAATATTTTTTGCTTGTTTGTGCACTTTTTTTTTGAAGTTGAGTGCCAATACATTGTTTTGTTTTTTTTTTTGTTTGCTTTATATTCATAACTTTTACGTAACAGGTATATGATTCGACCGATATAACACTAAATTTATCCCTTCCAATATTAAAAAATACTATTTAAAATATGAATGTTGTGTTGCTTTTCATTGGCTTTAATCAAATAACTTATTTATTAATCTATGTTTCAATTGTTCATACATAATAGAAAATATTCGTCGCAAAGGATACACTTTATCTTCATTTATAATTAATAAAACCAAACAATTTTCGTATTTCTAAACGAACTATGTATTTTTATTGCTTTCAGTCGTAGGAAGCGTAATAAATATTGAAGGGAGATGTGCTTACTACTCTAACAAGTGTCTAGTTTGGTGATTGGTGAATCGCATTTTTTTTTATAGCCTATTCAATACTTTTTGGCTTTTGTTATTCAAAATCAATTTAATTTTCTGGGGTATTGCTTTAACTTCAGAGACATAACTTCAGAAAAAAAACGACATAACTTCAGAAACACAGACTAAACTTCAGAAACACAGACTAAACTTCAGAATGGCATTAGTTCAGAATTTTAGACATAGCTTACGAATTTAAAAAAAAACCGTTGATTTAAAGGAACGGGATATATTATACTATCTTAGCATTGTTGTTCTGGTATAATAACATAACTACCAAAACAGATTTAGTCGCATCAGAATTAAAACATTAATAGAGATTACCCAAACAATGTTTAATATGATCAAAATTGCATTGCATAAAAAAAAAAATATAAGTTAAGTTTGTGTCAAACATGTTTAATATTACCAACCCTTCTACAAATTACGAAGATATGATAATTACTTGTGATATAGCTATAAGTATTTACGCAATTGAACAATTAAAACTTTGAATAAGAAAATTGTCTAATGAGTTTACTTACTCATTTCATTACTAAAAATATTATGTATTTTTTATAAATATAAATACAAATTTATTACTTACATTCAATACCCAGTAGGTACTAATTAAAAAAAATAATATAGTATTATTTTAAAATAGAACATACAAATTTTTATAATATTTTGAAAATGCAAGATACCAGTCATAGACATTTTAGGAAAATGGAAACCAATCTTCTCTACCAAAACTGCAAGCTATAATTTATAAAAGATAAATATAATTATTAATTAATTAAGTTTTTATAATTATTAAGAACTCTGGTGCCAAAAAAATTGAGATGCAACTCTAGCCCATCATCATCTATATAATAAGTGTAGCAGTAGACGTTTTTTATATTTTGATGATGATTTTCACTTTCTGGAGCACAAATCTATTTCTCATATTCACATATTTTTTTACCTACTACTCGTGTATAAGCTTTTAGCCGCATAAATAATATTAAAGTAAAATCATAAAATAGAAAAATACATATCTTGAAATTTTTTACATTTTTGTTGTTTTTCATTTCACCACATTTTATATTTTTCGATCAAAAATAATATCCGGCTGTTAAAATGGAAATCATGTAGTGTTGACTGGTAATATAGTAAATGTATTTTTAGGTATATTTGCACCAATCATAATACGTTCTCTATAGAAATTTGATGATGAAATCCACGCGAGTAATTTCCGTTTGTACAAAAAAAAAGAAGGTATAAAATAAAGAGAAAAAATTGCCACGCACTAAGCTTTTGTTAGAAATAAAAATTCTATAAATAAATAAATCTCTAATCGTCCTGCACCAC
Source organism: Catotricha subobsoleta (assembly GCA_011634745.2). Taxonomy (NCBI): domain Eukaryota; kingdom Metazoa; phylum Arthropoda; class Insecta; order Diptera; family Cecidomyiidae; genus Catotricha; species Catotricha subobsoleta. Next base: position 7,484 of record JAABKK020043086.1, on the reverse strand, counting down.
AACGAAATTTTTTCAAATATGTATGTCAATTGTTTGTAAAAAAAAAAACATACGATAAAAAAATAAAATCGTTTTTCGATTTTTTAAAAAAATTACTGGAATTTAAGCATACATTTTTCATGAAATTTGAAATATTTATAGTTACATATAAACTTGTAAAAATGGTAAGTAATTAGATTAAAATTTGATTAGAATACGGATACTAAACTGAACTACAAAATATAAAATAAAAATAGAAAACACAAAGGAAAACTATTTTTTGTATTTTTAAATAAAATTCTTAAATATTGAGCGTTGGTTTGCAATAAATTAGGTAATATATCAACAACAGGATATATTGAGTTAGCATGATTAAAATTATATGATAAATTTAAATCTCAGCTCTCCAAAAGTTATTAATTATTACAAAGGTTTTGTTAAAATATTGTATGATCAAATTGAATGAAAAAAGTTAGCTTGCGCCTTTGTAGCTCAGAAACAAATGGAACGATATAAATGGGTCTAGTATGCGGAAGAGCAACTGCATTTGCTTTTGATTCTGTCCAATGGTCAAAGGTCCGAATTTTTTTTTGGGAAACAAATGGAATTAAACTTTAGTGTGTTGTAGGCAAATGTCAAATATAAATAAATAAAAGTCAAATTTTATATGGAGCAACTTTACGCGTACGGTACATTAGATTGTTTACATTGTTTCTTGATTGGAATTAAAATTACCATATTGTAAGTTATGCATATTAATTAATTAAATACGAGGGGTTAATAATAGCACTTTTTCGAGGACCTAGGAATACAGACTATGTATTACTTTTCCGTAATACACGGTGATACACAAAAAAACTGGTACAGAACTCCATTTTTGCTAACATTCTTTTTCTCAGGACTGAGTGAACGGATTTTGATTACTGACCCACCGTTAGAATTAAGATAACATCAAAATATATCGGATCATAAAATCAAAAAAATTGATTGAAAAAATTTCAAAACAGTTTTTTCTAATTTTTAAACCAAAAACTAAAACATAAATATTTCAAAGATATTTCGATTCTACGTCCAATGGTGGATCAATCATCAAAATCCGTAAGGCCAATCCAAAAGAAAGTGGACAAAAAAATCACGCTCAAGTAAAAAAAAAAAACAGATCTTCGCCAACAGTTCGAACAAAAAGAAAAGGTCCCGCTCACCCAAATATTGAGTAATACACGGTAAACACGGGTAATACATGATAATACATGATGCTAATATACATGTAATACAGCACATTTGGTTCTAGGAATACACGATATTATTAACCCCTCGATTAAATGCTAATCAAACTTAAATATTATCTCATTTTTTTCTTTATTAATTTAACTTCCATGTTGCCATATTCTCAAACCGGATACTTAAGTCTATTTAAATAAAAATAAAAGTATTGACTTTATTTTTCTTTCCTATCTGACTATATATAAATATAAAACAGTATTATGCTCTTAATAGTTTAGATTCATTGGAACAGTTCAAAAATAAAACAGTCCAAAACAAATAACAAAGTGCTCTATTTTGTTTCCATTAAAATATATATTCAGATTTTCGATTTTTGCATTTCCCCTACATTTCATGTTGTTTTTAAAATTTAAGTAATAATATATTTCTTTTTCTTTTCTCGCTAATATTAAATGATAATGGCTGATGGGAGAAGATACCTACTTTCGGATTACATTTTGTTTTTATTAAACGAGACATAAAAAGCGATGCTTTCATATTGAAATGCAAAAATGAACGCTAACGTGTCTTTTGAATGTGTTTTGTTTTGTTTTTCTCATTTAATTTTTTTTTTATTCATCATCCTGAACACTATATTTAAATATGTGCTATTCTAATATACATGGAGAGAGTTACTATAGTGTACCAAATATACCAAACCACCATATAATAATATTCCCCAATACAGAAAATATTTATATGTTTTTCATTTTTGTAGATATGTTGAATATTGCTGATGTTAAAGCTTACACAAAAAAAAAATACAAAAAAAATATAATATATAAACAAGAAAACTAGGGAATATTTTGTATGCGATCTGTTTAATGTACATCTCGTTATATATAATTGTGATGATGCGATATGTTCTATATGCATGGGCCTTTATGTATGTATATATAAATAATAAAATGTTGTGTTGCTACAGCACGAGTATGCATAGGAATGTTTGGTATTACAATATTTATATGTTTTCTTGTGTATCAAGACTTTTTAAAATGCCCAGGGGGATATTAGCGAATATATAAATATAAGAAAACAACAAAAAGAATGAAAAAAATAAAGTACGAAAAGAAACTGAAGAAAATCTGTTGTAGGTGCTTTGTATAAATAGAAAAATGTTAGAAAAGTGGAAACGGAGAATGATACAAAAAAAATATATTTTTATTGTCGTTGTTAATGTTTGTTTGTTTAGTGTATAAATTGAAAACAGTTTTTCTCATATAATCTGTACTTCATCTACCTAAACCTTTGAACAGATCAACTAAGTAGTTATAATATAAATAAAATAGTACTAGCTCAGCGACTGTCTGTATTCAGATCGAATATACATAATAAAATATGGAATGTCTGACTGAATGTATATAATTATAATATTAATATTATAGTTATTAACATGAACATAGCGAATTTTGTTTATAGCATAAATGATATGATTAGCATTTATTTATGCTAGCTGTTTTTGCAAGATATTTCACAAAAATCGAAAATTTACTCTTTCGGAAAAGTATTACGAAGATTTTTGCGATAATGCAAAACAGCAACCATATTCGAATTGAAATAATTATTTCTTTATAATTTCTATCATTTAATTAATTATTCGTACTTTATACCCTTAATGTGTTCAACAGTGCGTTCATATAGAAGAAGCACGTAATTTTTATGTCTTCTTAGAAGTCTATGAGAATGAAGAGGGATGGCTTGCGAACGAATTTTCATTACTCGAAACAGGGTTACCGATATAGAGCTCAACAAGAACAAACAAAATTATGAAAATAAATACAAAATACTAGAGAAAAAAATAATTGCAACAATATTCTACTATTAATGATACATATTAAATCAAATCAAGAGAAAAGCAGTAAAAGTTGCTTTACGAAATACTTGCGAGGATTTGATTGAGTCGTAGACGTTTTTTTATATTTGAAATACATGCAAATTAAGAAGAAAAAAAAGGTTGTTAATGTCAGCGAAAAGTTTGGATGTGAAATCGATTTTTCTCAAAGAACCATCGCCTATGGAATAAACATTTTTAGTTGAAAATTCGAAATCGGTTATCGATTAAACATAGTTGTTTTTAGTGTCTATCAGCAGCAATTAAGTTAATTACATTATTGACTATAAAGAAAATATCTTATATTGGAAATTCTCGCATTAGAATTCATTTTTATATATCTATAGTATAGATTAGTGTAGTATATAATTATATCGTAAATATAGCTTTCTCTGCATTATTCACTAAACAGAAACCACAAACTTGTTTACTCTCAGAGATATAGATAATTCAATCGATAGGTTTCTTATTATTTATTAATTTAGAAGATGAATGATTTATATTTTTGTATTATTATATTTCACCTAAGCCACCAGTGCCATCAACAATAAGTCACTAAATTCTATTCGTCCAAACCTATGTGAATAACACATTGTTACCATTTATTTACTCTCTAAGTATCTGTAGCACAAAGATATGCAATCATCATAATATTCATTCAGCCTAGAAAAATAAAAGCAAATCGTATCTTGCCCCTTTATATGTAGTTAGCTAACTAGAACGGTATGTATTTAATCTGCCTTGAATATTTGTGAAGAGAAGAAATGTGTTTTTTATGTTATCGTATGGAATATTAAAGTAATGTTTGTATATAATAAGTATATTCACTTATTGGACGTATGTACGGTATATACGTACAGTACATATTACAATGTTAACAGTAAAGATATTGTATTTTATATACATACAAAGACAAATCGAGTATACAACTATTTCATGGACGTTCCATTTATATTCCAAAAACATTTTAATCAAAGGGGCACACACCATTGAAAACATATATTTTATGTGGTAAAAAATTAGAAAAAAACAAATTCTTAGGCAACAAAACATGCACGGAAGTTTTAACGCTTAAATAGTAGTTGATTACTTCTTGGGAGTTCTGATATATTTGTTTCTTTGAAAATATTTGAATTTAATTTAAAAATTTCTCAAAATTTAAACGGTTTGAATGTGATATATCTTAAAATTAAAATTAAATTTTTTCAAACCATAATGAGTATATTTATGATATGAGGATTTGAAAATATACCTTAGAATTTCTTATATGGTATGCGTTTTATGCCATTATTATCACATTTTTTTTTTTTTTTTACATGGACGTACAAGGGAAAACGGTTTGAATTATTTAAAAATATATTATTGTTAAAATAAACTATTTTGGAGCAAAATTGTGTATCATTTTTCTATGACTATTTTTCGACAGTTGTAATACCATAAGGAACTATAATTATAGTACAAACGTTCCAAAATATATCTTTTTTTCTTTATATGATATAATTTGTTATCCCAATAAGCCTTTTCAAGTTGTCAATTTTTTTTTATTTTGTTCTTATTTGTTATTGTCGATGTTAAAGCCACATTACACGATAAAACATTTCGTAGAACATTTCATAGATCTCATACATTTTTTAGAACGAACATGTTTTATGAACCGTCAAATTATGAAAAATACACAGAATGTCTGATGAAATGTTCTATGGTGTTTCATCGTGTAATGTGGCTTTTAGTAAAACAAAAAAATATTTTGTGTGTAAAAGTGGCTTCTTAGTTTCAAATTCAAACTTATAAAATAATTAATAATTCATTTTATATCGATTGTTTATTAAAACAATATAATAATTACTAATAACATAACATTCTTAAATTAATGTTAATCTCGTTGATGGTTATGAGAAAATGTGTGATTAGGATTTTATTAAAGAACTGAACGATCAAAAATACACGGCACAACACTTTAATTTCAATATAGAAAGCGATATTATTTTTGATTTACTGAATGACAAAATCAATTATCGGCTAACAATACGTATATTGTACGAGTTTAAACCATTAAATCCATATTACAAAATTTCATTTTGTTATTCAGCCTGAACAAACCAGCACATGCTGGTAATCCGTTGGTTATTCATTCAGATACGCCAATGTCGTGAGACACCCAAGAAAGTTTATATATGCCCATATAATTTACGACACATTTTATCCCGAATTTATTTTGTAGACTTTTCCTTTTTTGTTATGTTATGTTATGTGTTTGTACTGTACTGTATAATAGTAGTGAACTGAATGCCAAATAGATGGATAATATACACATTCATATGTATGGATATAGAATTTAGTAAAGAATATCAAGCTTTTATATATTCTTTTTGGAAAAATTTATATTGTATTTTGTATGTTACACCAGAATTTGTGAAAAAAAAAAGTGGATTTTTTTTAGCCTTAAATCCATAATGGCTGGGATTATATTATCGAGAGATAGATCATATTATTATGTGAATGTGTATTTTGTTTGTCGCACTGATATTAGATAATTATATTGACCGTATATTATATATTTAATGGTGTAAAATATTTTATATGTTTCTATGCGATGAGCTATCACCCTATTTAATCTTTAATATTATTTTTCCAATAATTCTATTATTTTTTTAAAGGCAATTAACTTTAAATAGACACGGGCTTACAAAGAAAAAAAAACCGATAGACCATTCCCATTGTATAAGAAGTGAATTTACTATACTAAAAACCTATCTGCTGCATCCAGCCATAGTTGCTTTGTGTATTTTAATGCGTTCACGTAACTAAACGATTTCATTAAATTGATAACCAGGCAAAATTATAGTTGTTAAGTTAGAAATGAAATTATGATTACAATCTTCTTTTTAACATAAATTAGATATGGCGCGTAACATGTTCAGGTTAATACAGTAATTTATATTTTGAATATTTTGTGAACTTTGGCGAACAATTTTAAAATAAATGAAAATTCATATAGTACACCATTCAATTTATATTCTCATCTCATCACAATCAACATTCAAAATCATTGATCCGTAAATAACATCATCATACCAATAATTATGACGAAAATTAATTAAAATAACAGCATATAAATTTTCATTGTCGATATCGGTATTTATCTATACCTAAAAATGTCAATACAGTTCTCGATTATTTCAGACTATATGTACTTTACCTATCTACTAAAATTCCTAATAAAATAGTTTACAAGTCTTTACCACCGACATCGAGTTATCGATGGTATATACAATTTTAACTTTAATATAAATTACAATGCGAGGAAGTTTCCTATTATAATAAATTGATGAAATCACAGTACAACAAATAATTTCACAATTATTTACATCTGAATTAAAATTTATGTAAAGCTATTAGATATGCTATGCGATGCTATCAACACTCAAAATTAAATAAAGCATAAAATTAACTTCGCGATTTACAATAAAGTATCAATTATAAATTTTCTGTGACATTGCTCTCTGTATATTGTAGTAATGATTGTATGATCAATATTATACGAAACATTGTAAAACCACTTTCATCATATTCATTAAATTTTGAATTTAATTTTTAAATATTTTACATGTAAATATTGAACTTAATTTTCTTTCTATTCGTTGAGCAATTTGTGAAGCTGATTAATATTATAGAATCTATTTTCAAATACCTACAATATATTTGAGAAGTTAGAGTAAATATCTTTTAATCTAGATATAGTTAAGATATATATTATTTATGTATTAGGGTGGTTCGTTTCCCAAAAGGTTAAAATTTTCTAGCTCCAAAAGCATTTTTAGATGTGACTGGACCTAAAACGACTATTTTTAATGGTAAGGTCCGATTTTTTTAAATTTTAGCCACCGCGCGCGCAATCCAGTTGAACTTGTGATTTTAAATGTTTGTGTTTTTTCATCTTTCAAGCTCTATAACTTTTGAAAAAATTATTCAAACTTAGAAATGCTTCTTTTTTAATTCGCAGGATTAAATTCTGAAACTTTTTTGTATAGAAGTCAATCCGGTCAAGTCCTTATATCTTGAGATATACGAGTTCAAAGTCGAAAAAATGTCGAAAATCGATGATTTTTTCAAAATTTTATCTTTTTACGCGTTTTAAACCCCGTAACTTTTCAATGGGCTTACAAAACTTTAATATTTTTTTTTTGTTATTCTCAGGATTAAATTTCGAAACTTTTTTTTATAGAAACCAAACCGATAAATATTCTAAATATTGAGATAAATATTCGGGAATAAAGTAAAAAAAAATCAATTATTGATGATTTTTTCAAAATTTTTGTTTTATTTCATCATAAAACTCATTGAACTTGTATTTTTTGTTTATTTATTTATTTTGAAATTAAATTTAGTGAATATGTTGAAATAAAACAAA
>JAABKK020043075.1:0-12916 GCA_011634745.2 Catotricha subobsoleta | reverse complement strand
GAATACAGAAATACAATTACTTGTAACGGAACCAAATTACAGTGCTTTAAATTTGCAATTTTGACAACTTCAAGAGCACATCGAAATTTAACTTATTTTCAAAATCATTTATACACCTTACTCAGGAGACCAAATGCTACTTAAAAAATGAGGGTACCGGCAGTTCTGAAAAATTCGATCAACCCTAATATACACACTTATTGACATAATATGTAGGATCATATCCCAATAAGAATTTTTTAATTTACTGAACAGTAGATAAAGCGTTAGTGTTTTACGTAATAGAAAAACGCCTAGTTGCTACTCAGTCCTGATACGTATTTAAAATTTAAAATAAATTTCTTTTATTTAGATGCGGGTTTGTGAGTTTAAATATTGGTTATTGGGTACTGTGATAATGATGGTGATACTAATTGTGTAGAAATATGTAAAATGGCAATGAAAAGAAAAAATGAAAAAAAAACGACTATATGATTACAGAAGAGAAAAAAGTTTTTTCTTGAAAAAGGGGAAATTTAATAGAAATTATATTTGATACGCTGTTTGGTAGGTAAGTGGAATTTCAATCTCTATATTACATAAACAGGATCAAACATTCAAAGCAAATAAATTCTAATAAAAATATATAATAGGAATGTGTTTTATTACTTCCCTTTAAAAATCTTGGAAAAATATATTAAATGCATGGTAAATTGTTTTTATTTTATTTTTGTTAGGGGTGAACCGCAGAATAAACATAATTTTTTTTTTGATTATATAATATATATTCTATTTTGTAAATGTGTGATCACGCTGATAGTATAATAATTTTCTACTAGAATAATTCTCATATAATTCATGTTCCTACTTTTAATGAAGTTATTATTACCAAGTAAAATTTCTTTTGGAAATAAGGAAATATTTGAAGGCAGGTATTCATAATATTTATGATAAAACAACACTTTTAGACATTCAATAAAATTCGTTCATAAAATTTGAAGAATATCTTAAACAAGTTCCAGTTAGGTACTAAACCCAAATACTTATCGAACTTAATTTTATTTCTGTTTTTAAATTCAATTCTTTATTCATTAATTTTTTGTTTTAACATGAAATTATTGTGAGATACAATTATTGTAATTTTTCAGCAACTGACAATTTACAAGTTTCTTTTTTTATTATAGTGATAATTTGGAAATTTTTAAAGGAAAATGAATGATTAAAAACCTATATATGAGCAAAAATATTTTTATAAAACTTAAAACTAATCAGCACAGAAATAAATATAAATATGTATAAATAAGCTATATTCTCATTTGTAATTGTGAATTCGATATATCAAAAGTTGCAGATTGTTTTTTTTAGTAAAAATGTATAACTGTTTTTTTTTTTGTTACAAAAATGAAGTCGTGTACCAATCCATTGGTAGCTAATTTTTTGTATATCTAAGGGGGGTAATCCCCCTCCATTCCTATCCCGCATGTGTATCCTACTTGAATAAGCAAAATTTAACTAAATTTGTTATTCACCAATAAAATGAAAATAGAAAAGTATAAATAAGACTTTTGGCTTACAGGTGTGTTCTATATATTTTACTATGAACAAAAATCCATGAAAAAAATAATACTTTCTATGAAATGCAAAACGCGATGTATAGTTTCCCAAACATTTTACTAACCTTTAATACACACATAAGTTACAAAATAGTATATCAAAATGTGATGTTTTTGATGCCATATCAAGATAAGACATGATATCCGGCTTATATCTGTTTTATTTATTTGCTTTCAAGCATTACTTTTAATAATAATCGAAAACCATATTTTTATTACTTAATTTCGAATTATAACGTTTTAATCAAAAGCTGAATTGTTGGATATTTTTTTAACTTCACAGTATATAAGAAAAATAAAAATTAATAATAATAAGAAATGAAAAGAAATTGTTTGATATACAAATTAATTTAACTTAAATTTAAACACTCATTTTACATTTATTTTCATGCTAAATTTCTCGTAGGTTTATATAGCTTACTCCAGAGTGGGTACGTACGTTGTACAGAGTACATTAAATTTTTAAGTGTTTGTACTTTTATACGTACATAATAAAATGTTAACTTTAATTATGTGAAAAAGCTACTTGCTAATTTTCACGATTCTCGTTCGCTATGTCAGGGCTGGGTCAAATAATTTTATTGTATTTAAATACAAATACAAAATACATTTGAAAATTATATTGAAAAATATATTGAAGTAAATACAAATACTTTTAGAGAAAAAAAAGTATTTGAAACACATGTATTAAAAATACTTTAATAAACAAACTGCCAATGGATTGGTACACAACTTCATTTTTCACTAAAATAAAATTCAACGTCTTTTGGTATTATAACCATCAATTCTGAGATCCAGAAAAAAAAGTTCTAAACAAAACGAAAAAAAATTTACGAATACTTGATTTTTTTTAAAAAAATGAAGTAAAAATAAAATACATATTTTTAATCACAAGTATTTAAATACTCCCATGTTCATCATCCCTGCGCTATATTTATGTTAATAATGAAAGATTTCAAATTCATGTTACATTTTTTTTTTTTTTTTTTGGTTATGAACAGTAAGTACGTTGATATCCTTAAAAGAATCATATTATTTGAATCATAACCTTCTGTAAAATTTTGATAATTGTAAGATTCGAATATAAATGATGTAACAAATAACTCACACTTTTTAAATATGCCATTTTTAATAATTGTTAACGTTCTTGGAGTTGTTATAAGGCTATAATAATCAAATAATAAATACTTAATTAATTAAAATCTTAAAGATATTCTATAATTGGTTCTTCAGCAAATTAGAAAATCAAATTCCTCTTTGTAATCGTAATCGTAAGATCTTTTTCACAACAAAGAAATTTTTTGATATATTTAAAAAAAAAAAAATTAAGTATGGAAGAAATTTAAAATCCATGGTAATATACCTGGAAACAGGAAATTTAAATTTTATTAAAATAAACTAGATATATAAATTATTTTACTTGGTGATTCAGCAACACAAATTTTCACAAAGAAATAGAAATATTAAATTTAAATTAAGACTATATCTAAAAAGATAGCTATGTCAACACACGAATTAATCTTGACATAAGCTTTATTCGAATGTCAGTTCTTATACACAGATTACAGATGTTATACAATTGATCGTTGGATTGTGGCTATCACAATTTAAGTCAATCTTCCTTCTTCCACCCACTATAAATGTAGATATTGCTCTTCAACCGCACTTCATCACTTAGTATTAGCTATGTAGATTTTGTGCATTTAAATTTGCAATAAAATAGAAACGAATAAATCACTATAAGCAATGTTTTTAGAAAATGTCCCCCTTTTATAATATATAGACATTATTTGCTATTTCCGTATATTCAAATGTAAGATATGTATGTAATTTTATATTAATATATACGACGGTATACAAATACACATGCGATACATCCTTCCGATCAGCAGGTAATATTGGCCAAATCTCTTCGAAGTCTTTTTGGTTAGGTTTGGTTTGGTTTTGTTTGGTTTTGTTTTGGTATGTAATTTTATACATTTTCAAAGTAGTCATTATTAATTCAAACACACAATTCAAAATATTCATGCCTCAATATTTTAAGCAAATTTTCCGAATAATGTGTGTCTCGTCTCATTATTTGTTTAATGTTTAGAATAGGTTCGTTTTAAATTACATATGGTCGGTCATATGGGATACGTCGGTTTTCGTATGCTATTGAAAATTTAAATACCACTGTTTTTTTTTCTCCCTTCTCCCTGTTTATTTTAAACGGAAAATCATGTGGTTTTTTTGGGGTGTTCTCGTAATATAATATATTTTAATGTTTGTTTAAATGATACTTATTAAAGCACAAATGGTTTTAAGAGGGTTAAAGCACCCAATATTTGTATACTTTTTATGTCAAATAATTACAGACTAAAATTATATAACACAAATTCGTTATACTATTTTACAAATTTTAAATCCGTTAAAAGTTTAAAATAAACAAAAAACAACAACAACATTGCAATAAAATAAAAATATATAAAAAACAAGAAATAAAGAAATAAATGTGGTTTCCACCAAAGTGAATAAATATTAAATTATTACAGTGTATTGTGTTCAAAGGTGCCATAAATTGAATAGTTGTGATGAACCATAACATTCTTATAATATTTATTTACACCTAACTAAAGAGCTATTCAAACATAATTTTGATCTTTAAATCTGATTTAATTGAATTTGATGATTAATTGAGAATATTAAGTGATAATATCTTAAGATGAAACCAACTTGAAATAACATTTTCATTCAATGAATTAACTTATTTTGATATAAATTCATACGTTCACAATGTTTTATAAGTATAGAGAAGGTTAGGTAGGTATATTTGCGAGTGTAATTTGAGAGTCTTGAGAAAACTTGAACAAATATTCTATAATTGTATTTGAATAGAAATTTATATAAATAAATAATTATATACATATTATAAATGTACCAGCGTTTCCTGTAGCTGTGTATTATATCTAAAAAGTCGTCTAGTTATATTTTCATTAAATGCGAGTTATTAGAGAAATGTAAATATTTATTTTGCTAAAAACATTGACAGTTTATTATTATAACGAAGTAAATTTAAATAAAATATTAAGTAGAACCGTAGAATTTACAGAAAATTGATAAAAAATAAATAAATATTTCTTGTTATATAGCTTTAAATTGTGTGCAAATTTTTTATATCGAATTGTAAAATATTTTAATGGAATTTTAAATAGAGTCCTACCAATGTTATATAATATTTGTACAGTAGAGAGAATTTAAGTGGTATACCAAAAATTATTTATTTCAATGTCAGTGCCAGATTAGTTGTATATGAGGTGGGGTCTCCTGGTTTTTCAAAATATTATTGTAATAATTGCTTAAAAACTCTTGAAAATTTTGAAATAATATTCCATAGAAACAAATATTTGCTGCGCTTCTAACATTTTTTTTTCTTTCTTCCCTTATATGATCTTCGATAGACATTTAATAAAAAAACGTGTTTTTTTTTTCATTTGATAAATATTATTATATTTTACTTGATAATTTAATATAGTGATAATAAAAATTCTTTTTATAACTCCATCGTCTTCACAATAAATTAATATCGTCATTTTAATTCGTAAATAATATCGATGCAGACAATTTTACAACATTCCATTTCGTATACCAACATCGCATAGCACCTTCTTGATTTCATCATCAAAATATATTAAATTCAATTACATTATTATATAGAAGATAGGAGATAATGAAGAACTAATAAAATTGTTGAATATATAACATTACAACCAATATAACATAGGTGCTAATAAAGCGGTGCGGGTATTCTAGGCTAGATTTTTGGATCATTGTTCGAGATTTTCTATATATTTATATATATATAGTGCGCACTGCCTTTTGCTTTATATACCTCTATATCTCTTTGATATTATTTTATTGTAGGTGTAGAGGGTATAATGTTTATAGAGAGACACAAATAAGACATATAAAATAAATGTCAAGAACGTGGCGAGGCGACAAACCCTCCAGGGAAATCTTCTTTAGACAGCAACAACAACTACAACAATGACGTAACAGCCAACCAAAAAAAAAAAAAAGAAAAGTTAGATCTTATTGTGTAGGTATCTGTTTTATTTTTTCTTTTTTCGAAATACTATCACGAATAAAACGTTAACGCCAAGATGCCAGCTATCCGATATGATATATTACTACTTTAGATATAAACAATTTTTAAATAGCTTTATGGTTGTTTTTACTCTTTTATGTGTGTAAAATATGTGTGCTTTTATTTTATTACCTAAATAGAATGATAAAAGAATACTTGCTGCACCGAAATAAATGAAAAAGAAAATATAATATAGAAAAGCGATCGTATATTATCCAATTATTTATTACAATTCTATAATAATTTTGAGCAAAGACTCTGGTAATGCAAAAAAAAATAGATAAAAACGAAATAAAAGAACAGTGAACTCAATATCAACAAATCTTTGATGGAATATTGAAAACAGGGTTGTTTGATCAAAATTCATCAGTTTCTTGTCTTTCTTCTTAATATAATTTGTTTTAATGTCATTGATGATAAAGTTAAAAAATATAAGAAAAAATTCTTAATATAATTTGTTTTAAAGTTATCAATACTTATATAAAGTTAAAAAATATAAGAAAAAAATAAAAACAACACACAAAATGTTGATTCTTTTCTAATGATTTTATATTTTCTTTTCAATTCTTTTTGATAATGTTCTTGTTATTCAAATTATTGAAATTATCTATATGTAATATAAATCAACATAACGGACGACTAAAAACCAATTATATAACGAAAATACCAAGAAATGATTAAATCAACCAACCCTGGATTGAAATTGATATCTATTCTTTCATTTCACAAATTAGAAAAATAAGTTTGGTATATTTTTATCATACGGTCGTACTTAATACTTAATGTTTTTTATTAGATCTGTTTCTAAAAATCAAATTCTAATTGGATAAAATTTGGTTTGATTCATTCCATAATTTACTTTTGCTCTTCTTTTTCGTTTGTTTATGTTTGCAGAAAAGTAGCTTTAAGGTACATGCGTATGCGACTATGATAGTTTTCTATCATTCAAGTAATTTCTTTAATTTCACAAAAACCAGTAATTTTCATAGAAAATGTGAAATTTATAGAATGCCTATAACCGATTATGGAATGCCAAATACCCCTACATACTTATAGAATGACTAGAAGCCTCATCTCATCCTCATGCATCCGTTGCCATTGCATCCATGCTCAAATCCATTTAGATACTCCAACACTCCTCAATTTCCTTCCACATATATCTACATCCCACTACATCCTCTGCCATTGCCATCCCTTCCTCAGACCCTCCTAATATTACATCCATCCGCATACTTTTCTCAACATCCATAACTACATCCTCTGTCAGTTCCATCTTATGCATTCACATCTCTTTACATTGCCTCCGATCCTCTCTCCATTTTTTTATGCAAGTTGACTTTTATAATATGTATAAAACTATCCATTTCGATTGATAAAGTTTTTGCTTGCATGCAAGTTTCATGCAAGTTGTGAAAGTGTGAAAATCTTTCATAAAAGTTTCAATATCATTTTTTTCCACTTTTTGACTTACATGATAGAAAACTATTATATTCGCAACGCGCCATTAGATTATACACTGAATATTTGTTTTATGTCCGTTGAAGTATAAACAATAATAAAACATATGGAAATAAGTTAAATTTACATCATTATCGAATATTTTTTATTCGATTCTCTTTTCACAAGTGAAACAATTTTGAATAAAAATTAATGACATACTCAAGTAACGTTACTAAGTTTTAACGAACCTTAACTTAATCAAAGAAATAATTACCACGATTATATCTATCTCATTAACTATGGGTGAAAGTTTATTAAACGACTTTCCGATATTCGACGAGTAAATCAATATCGGGTATGTTAAATTCTATCTTTATAACATTGTAGTTATTAGTGTAAATTTCATTCATACTACATTTTCTTATGATTCATTTATCTTTCAAACTAAGCAAAACTTGGATAAAGTAGGATACATAAAAATATAAGTAGTAATACACTATACATAAAGAAAAGTTATAATTCCATAAGAAAAATATTTGTTCCATTTACTCCTCACTTCTTAAATAAGATATATCGAAATGAGTTGAGAGTTATAAATTGTTCTCATCATATTAAAAGTTGCCGTGCGCCATATTAGAAATGAGTTGTCCACCTTTCCAATCCAACCATACTATGTATATGCACACGTACAAAAGTGCTTATACTCGTATGTCTCGCATCTCATCTCATTTATTATAAGCCATGACATGGCCAGTAATCAAAATGACTAAGTATATAATTTATCGGAAACTCTTTTTTAGTATTATTAATACATCGTTGGTGCGATTTCTAGAAAATCTCTTGCTCCTACAACATAAAAAAAAAACTTACTGCACAGATTAGTCTTCGTTTTTTTCTTCTCTTGTTTGTTTATTTGCAGTATATTTCATTCAATAGATAAATGTAGAAAAAGCTAATATTGCGAATTAACAAAATATAATATAGGCGGCATAGATCTGCCAACCGAGTAAGTAAACACAACAACATAAAAGATTAATGTTATGCTACACGCTAAACCATAATAATTTGTTATTTATTTTTGTATTGATTTGATATCTGCCTTAGGTTCTTTTCAATTTCTAATTCTTTGTTAAATTTAAGTTAGATTTAATTTAGCCACCATCAGTTTGCTCAACTTATAATTTATCATATAAGTATGAATATGATAACCATGCCTCACGGTGGCTAAATTGAGTTTAGCTGCTATTTAGAAAGGAATCTAGCAAAAAAAAATTATGAATTTTGAAGCAGGAGTGATTACCTTATTTTTAATTTTCATTTGAGCAGAGAAAATTAAATTGTCAAATATTAGGTAGTTTCTTCTTTCTTATTATATTGATAATTAAGTATGTATGTAATGTATATTAATACTGTCGCTATAAGTTAAAAAGGCGTATGAGACAATATGCCATCGCAAAGTTAAAAACCGTATCTCCCCTTAAAAATATATTTTCATTTTTTGATTTTATAGATGTTTTGTAGTTTTATAAATGTTAAAAGCGTCAAAACATGAAAATATTTTCTTTGAGGATATATGGTTTTTAACTTCGCAATGGTATTGTCCCATACGCCTTTTTAACTTATAGCGGCAGAATAAAGTGAACCGGTTATCCGTTACTTCAAGTACGCAGAATATCAGGTATTCAATAAAATATTAATTAATAAATTTGTAATGGCTCAAATATAATAATTCAATTTATTTAGAATATTATGGCAATTAAGAATTTACATTAATTTGTATGAAAATTTTGACCAAAATCCATTGAAAATATATGTATAAAATTTGAACCGTTTCTTATGTTTCCTGAAATAAGCCCTTCAATTGAAAAATTTTTGAATGATTAAATTAGAATAGATTTTTTTTTAGTGTTAGGGCAAAAGCTCTCCGTTTATAAAATCGTGATATTTATGAAAAATGGATACCATATTGTTGTTGAAAAAAAAACAATTTTTATTAAAAATATTTTACCTTAAAATATTTATTAATGTTCATTTACTAATACAAAAGTCAAAGAAAAACTATATCACACAGCCAGACGACATCATAATACTTATAAGTAAACCGTCGAACGTGTAACCGCAAAACATATGTTCCACTAAAGTTTATATGGTGGTAGATCTTAGTAGACTGCAAATAAAAATATAATAAAGTTAAAGGTAGGGTGTCATTTGGTGCAATTGGGTTAAAAGGTTGGGATGTAATGTGGCTTCGAAAATTATTATATAGAAATAGAGGTAGAAAGTGTGGTTTTAATATGGTTTTGCAATTAAGTTTGTGGTTTTTATGGCAAAATACATCACATCGTAAGTTTCATCAGAATATATTCGATATATACATTATGTGTAAATAAATTTAATTAACATGTGACTAGAAGTTAATATATAATTTAATATTCCGATATTCTATCACTACAAAATTAAATTAAATTGTGTGTTCGTATGAGAAAATGACAATGTATAGCTAGATATGATTTTATGCATTATAAATTTTATTATAACCACATGTTAAATCAAATAATAATTTATATAGCGACATATAATAAATGAATTATTGAATTGTTTTATTCGATAACTCTAGCGAATATAAAAATTAAATTTTTAATTGTTAAATTAATACATACTTGTATATTGATGGCTTAAGTTCAAAAACGGGTAACCCACATATTTTTTCGAAATTTATTTTTTGATTTTATTTTAGATTCAGAAACGTTTAAATATTTTAAAATATTTTCATATCGTTGGCTTAATTCAAAAACGGCTAACCCCTGTTTTTTTTTTGGAAATTTGTTTTCTTTTTATTAAAATGAGATCAGGATGACATTCTCATTTCAATAAAAAATACATATTTCTGAAAAAAAAAGGGGCGTTAACCGTTTTTGATATTAAGCCAACGATATGAAAATATTTAAAAATATCTAAATGTTTCTGAATCTACGAAGAAAAACAATCCCATGATTGTGAAAAGAAAAACAAAAACTCATACGAATAAATTTCTCATCAGTTTTGAAAAATGTTATTGAAAATATATGCTGAAATCTCAATAACATAAGTAAATAATAATAATAAAATAGTTATGATAAAATGAAAATAAAAGTTAGGTCAATTTAAATTTGCATTAAACTTTCATTTACTCATTTACAGTTGGTATATCAAATGGTTACCATCCACATTGCCATACAATAGTTAGTTATAGTTTCTATCGCCTTATTTATATATTTCTGTATTTTGCTCAGTTCACTTCTGAGTTTATGTAATAAAATATAAGTATAAGCTTTTATACGATGAATTAAATGTGGAATAAAATTAGAATATTTCGAAATGAAAACAATATGTGCAGAAATTGTTAGTTTAAAAGTTTTACAGTTTTTGAATAATATTAGTTACCATAATTTATATTATACTAAAATATATAATTATGGAGTTTATTAGGTTTTTCAAAATTCTCTGTGCATTCTCTGTTGACAATACATTAAAACTATGACAACATCATAAAATTATAATTATTATATTTATATTTTGAATATGATATTTAATGTAAAAATTAACATTTTGCATTAACATTTAGTTAAAGTTTTTAAATACATTTAGTGTTCACCTTTTAATTTTGTAAGTAATTATAATTGCGGTAGATTTGGTAACTATATAGACAGTAAACTATTTTATAATATAGCAGTGTGTTATTTAACATTCTTTTAATTATTATTTTATAACGATTTGAATTAAATATTAAGTAATCTCTAAGCTTATACTGCAAACGTTTCATGTGAAGCAGGTTCGTTTTTATTTTTCTCATTTTTTTTTTAATCTCCTTGTTTCTTGAAATTTTCCAGAAATAACTTTAATTTTATGGCGTAGTTGATATGCTAATTTTTTAAAGTTTGTATGAAAAATAAGAAAATTAAATGTCTAAAAATTCTTATTTTTCGCTCTATCGCCTTTAATTTACATGAAAATTTAATTTGCCGACTATTGTAAGCCTTGCAATAAATCCTAAAAAAAATCTCTGAATATTTGCATTTTCCTATAAGTGATTTGTACTTAGCTTATAACCTGCACTTAAAAGATATTAAATAAGAATTTTGATACTTTTTTCAACATTTTTCATATAGCTATTTGTGCAGGCATCAAAAGTTAAAATAATCAACACGCCAAAAAAAAAAGCTTTCTTTGGGAAATGCTATGAATTAAAACAACCCAATTTTAAGTTTTATTTAAATATACAGAAACGATTCACCTAATTGTTTAATCTGAGACACACAAACTAATCTATTATTCGTAGTAAACTTTTAACGAAATTGATTACCAAATTCAAAATTCAGACACGCAAAACTAGTGAACTTTTGTAATAAATCTATTTCGAAAACCACTATTTTTTTATGAGAAACAACAACACAGTAAACCATATCGCATAACGATGCCAATATAGTGAAAGTAGGTAAAATAATGATGAAGCAAAGAAAATTTGAATATAAGAAAAAAGGAAAACGAAATAAATATGTTAAAGTTGAATAGAATATATTTATTTGGCTATGTGCCAGCCAAAATGTCGACACCATCATCACCAAATATAAGTATCAACACTACATAGAAATATCGATAGCCTTGAACAGAGTAGAGATATGTGGCAACCGAATTGTTATCTTTTTCTATCCGGTGTGATTAAAAAAAATATGAATAAATATGGAGCAATCCTCAGCTAACAATTTATAAACGGATTTATCTAGAAGAAGAAGAAGAAGAAGAAGAAGAAGAATATATATTGTAAAAGTCGAAGATTATTATTATATAAATTGCAAATCTATAAACATAATCCGAACATAATGCCGAAAGACTTAACAAATGCATTTATAAAGCATTATAACTGATATGCTATTGTACTAGTTGTAGTTTTAAAGGTGTTTCCTTTATTGCTTTTGTCAAATTGCTTTTAGCATTGTTGTTATTTCATTCTCCATTTTAGTTAGACAATAGATAACGAATTTTCAATTTACCAAGGTTTGGTGTATTGTGTAAATAATTATGAGGAAATTGTACCTTGTACAAGAGATTTGAAATTTAAATCATTTGTTATTTTTCTAATAATAGTAAATTATACTTTATTTATCTTCTATTTTGAACTACTATATAAATTGTGTTGAAAACTCTTTTGCTAGAAAATACAATGTAATTGAGATGGGAGTATAGGTAAAGATTTTAAGTGTTTAGAATCAGGTGCTGAGGGCTGACAAATGTGGCTTTCTTATATATGGTGCAAGATGTTATATATATGTTATGTGCATTGTGCAAACAATGCACACTGCTGTCTAACGTGTTACTAAAATGGATTATATACCAACATCTGACAGTTGTTTGTTGCCATTGATTGATTGTTCAGTTTAGATTCTAAACTTTAGAAGTTGTATCTTCTGCTTTGGCATGTTAATCAAGAAAATGAAAATTTGATTTAGAAATCATGTTAAATTTTAACTCATTTAACACGATCTAACATATATTTAATGAATACCTTTACTATAAATAAAAACTTGCATTTAGCCATAAATATTTTTAAAAAAAAAACAGGTTTTCAATATAATCAAATATAAAACTATGTGTAATTAGTGATGCAAAATTCCCGGGAATTTATTTTTGAGGATTTTTTGCGAGAAAATTCCCGGGAATATTCCCAAAATGGAAATTTATATGGAAATTTATTATTTATTTAAAAATAAATAAATATATA
>JAABKK020043064.1:0-12919 GCA_011634745.2 Catotricha subobsoleta | reverse complement strand
AGGTTGAAATTTGGAAACTTTTGACACCTTGTCTGTCCAAATCCGAGAAAAAAGTGTTTTTCGCGGTCACCCTAATACATACGTGTATTTCAAATATTACGAAAGCAAAAAAATAAAAGAAAAATCTTTTGTCAGACCTTTATACTTATTTATTTTAAATATATATATTTATATGTTTAGATACTGGAAGCCTTACGTATATTTGTGCTTGACTGTGTGACTAGGAAAACTTTTCCATTTAATAAAACAAGTAAGTAAACTTTTAGTTTTCGTTAATATCTAGCCCAAAAATTTACAACCTAACAAAACAAACAAACCTGAAACATGTTGCCCAAAAATTAAAAATCATTTTGTTTAACTTATTTATCGTCAAAGGTGCTAAGCTCTAATCCTTTTACATGTAAAATAGAATTATAAAAAAAAAAAAAAAAAGAATTCTCTAAGCTTTAAACTTCAATTTCAATATATTATATTTAATACTCATCGTTCAGGTAACATTATATAAAACATCCAATGAAAACAAATAACATACGACAAGACAACAAAAAAAAAAATGCGACCGCAAAGTGTTTCATGTAGTTAATTAAATATTTTACATTAAAAGGTTTTACGTTCCATTACATAAACTTTGTCTACGTGAAGTGTACATAGGATAAAGTGAACCACAATCAATGTAGTTAGTGTACGAGCAATCGAATAAAAAGATGTTTGAAAATGAGAATAGAAGTTCGAGTAATCGTTGATACCGAACATAGATATATTAGGCATAGATATTATAGGTTCACTAGAATATTTCTTTGGAAAATATTTTTGCTGAGATGTACAGTTTTTGTTATATGTTGGTTCTATAGAAATAGTTCACCATTGAACTTTATATTATTATTACAAAGAAAATTTATTGACCCAATTATATTGTAATTGTTACAGTGTGCACTAAAACTTTGAAAGAATTTATTGTAAATTAGAACTACGTGATTAAGAAGCCCATCATTTAGTAGGCAACATATAATTGTAAAACTTTAAGTAAGAACAATTTATGAATTTGTGAGTACTTAGTTAAAATAAAATAAAATGCCATTTATTATAGGCATTTGTGTAATGTAATTTGTGTGTTTGTGCGGTTAAATGTTTGATCATATTTTAGATACAATGAAGGTTTTAGATTTAAATCATGAAAGTTTTTAAATTGTAACTTTTCCATGCCACGCACTTAATGATTTTTTTTTATTTCCTTATTATTTAAATTAAAAATAAAATAAATTAGATTTAAATTTAATTTGAAAATTTTAAGAATTTGGTTCATATTTAAATTTTAATCGAGAGTGATTTATTTTATTTTGATTATTTGGTAAATGTATGAAAAGATGATTATTGAAATTTACAAACCGAAAGCTAATAGTTTATGCAAATCATTACCATCATTAACAATTTTCTATTATTATCGAATCTATATAATGGCATTATTTGGGTAATAATAAACATTCGTGTATTCTGTTTCAAACTGACGTAATAATGTTTTTTTTTACCAAAAATCTAATATATTTATTTTTTATTTCGGTTGAACGATATTTTGGTGAAAAGGCGATTAAAATAAACATTTGCTCCATTAATTGATTCATTGATTTTTTTTTAAGCAAACGAGCTTTCATTTCCAATTACATAGCTGGCCTCTCTGATTATATTTTTGAATGCGTACATAAATTTTATAATTAAAACACAATAGCCAGCCGGCTGGTATGAATTCCTACCATTATTTATTAATGAAGAATTTATAGTATTTTCTTCTATTGTATTAACGAAATAGCAGCATGAACATTGAACATCACATAATTAACATATACTTTAAATTTTCGCCTAAAATAAAAACATTTGTAAAGAAAAAATAAATAAATATTAGCAATTAATTTTGTTAAACGCTATGTGTTTAAGTTTATATTCGTAACATTTAATAAATCATTCAGTTAATAATATTGCTAACGCACACAATAAGCCAAATAAACTACTTGAAATAAATCCGAAGAAACTAAAATGGTATAATTTATTAATTAACTGTTGACTGACAATCATTAAAAGGTATAAATATAGCACATGTTGAATAAACTGTTTTCTTGGCTTGAATGATTTGCTAGTAAATTAATTTACTTATTTAACCACATGATATTCGTCTAAAATTTCAATAATAATTACCTTTTATAATTACATATTTATACAGTTATCACGCGTGTGGTATTTAAATGTATATGATGTGTTGTAATAATACAATTTTCCTTTTAATATGATTATAATATAAACAGAAGCTTTAAGTAGATTATGGATAAATTGATGGCAATATCATATCACACAGTTCACACAACCAACTAATCAATTAAAATCAAGAGACATTCTCCAAAAGTTTGTTTCCATTTAACAGTGATAGAGTACGTATATTATAAGCCTAATTTAAATAAGCTTATACCAACATTGGATTTAAGAAATTTTCTAAAACATTTTGTATAGAAAGGTTATACGACCTGAATCTGATAAAATGTTGTGTGTGCGTATGTATTACAGGATATAATATGTGGATTATAATATAGTTCAGGTATGAGATATTTTGCTGCGGGTATATTAAAATCAACATTTTAAAATGAAATTCAACAAAATAATAATTTGCTGTTACTTATAGCAAACACACAGACATAAACAAAAAAATTAACATATAAATATTAAATATAGAGTGAAATTCGCGGAAATGTTCCTTCATCCGTATATGCGACAATGTACAATGGAAATGATAATATATCGAAATTATATAATTCAAAAATATTCTATATAGTATTTATTGTTATTACCTAGTACCTAGTATGGTAACACACTTGTGATTCACGAATTGAAAATAATTTGCGCTGAAATAATTGTTTTCAGTCTATAAATTATCATAAAATGCATGATGCAAAAAATCATTGAATTTTTCTTTTTGTTTTTGTGTTCCCTCGCTTTTGGTTCATAAAAAATTTATTATCATTGTAATACATAATACGAAATTTATGAGTAATATAGATATCCATAGCGTTCATATACATTTTCAATTATTAAAATTCGTTGCGTAGATGAATAAAACACGCCTTTTTTTGAGAGAGGTAAATTTTGAAAAGTAAAGTAGAGTGATTTGAATTTAAATTTTTCGACCTAAAAAAAAATGGCCTTCAATTTCTTATTTTTTTCATTTCTGTTTTTTAAGATGTGAAGAAATAAAGACCTTTTTTCAGAAAAAGTTTTAAGCAAAATTAGCAGATGGTAATTCTTAGAAACAGATACTAATTTGACTAAAATGCGAGATAATGTCAAATTTGAATACTGCGTGTATTGTTGTAAGTATATTTTTATATAAAAGATACAATACAGTGGGACAGTTGGGATTTAGGTATTTTATACATAAAATGTCGTTAATCCAAATGTGTTATAACAAAACAAAATTATAAACTTAAATTATAGAAAAAAATGAGCTACGGTATATAATTTATTGTTTTAATTTGTGTTTTTAAAATATGATTTACATGAAATTTAGAATGAAATGAGATCAAAAAGTTTACGTCTTTTGAAACCGTTCAAATATGGTACATTTATTTTGACACGTATTTAAATGTTCGGTAAATTATTCAATATGTTCAGTAAATTGTCCAAATGTTCAGTAACTCAATAACCCGGGATATTTTCACAAAGAGAGAATTATCCCCAGTGGGGCCCTATCGGAAGAAAAATGTTATCCAACAAAATGTATCTTATTATTTTGATTTTTGTATTGCTGATTTGCTTAACAGTAAAATGTTAGCAATACAAAAAAATATTAATAAAAAATGTATCTTTTTCTACCGAACATTGGGACAATTTACTGAACATTTGGATTTTTTTCTACCGAACAAAAGGTTTTTCTTACTGGTAGAATAAATAGTTCCCATTTATTTTCACTTCGTTTAATTCTATTTTAAAATTTCCTTAACTTCAATACCAAAAAATATAAATTAAAATTAGAACTTGATGAATTAAATCTTAAAACCTTAAATAATATCTGATTTTCGATTTTATGTTTGCAAAATTATAAAAAAAAAAAAATCACTCATCTACGCTCATTTATATTATATTTTGTGATTAGAGTGGCTATAATTGAAAAACTTCGACAACCACCAATTATCGTCATTTATTAAATAAAAATAGAGAATAAAATGCTTCTTATTTCTTCTTTTTGTATTTTGTTTAATTATCGTACGCCAACTTGTCAAATATTTGAGTCAAACAATACTTACTCAACTCTACAAAGATATGTATTTATAAGTGTTATAATAAACTGTTAAAAGCTTAGTTACTTAGCATACACAAAAAATATAAATTTTATTTGTTCACATCCGCCTTAGGTGTTTTTTCAATTAGACGATGTATATTTATTTTATTATTTTCCATTTTGGATTCCTATCTCACTTATAAACAACAATATTTATTTTACCATAAAACATCCTCATCATCATAATAATAAACTAAGAAACTATAGGATATATTAATATTTGCTCTACGATAAATCGTATGTACCAGTGAGTGAATAATTCATTCGAATATCGGTATATATAAAGAATTAATTATATAGAGAAGGATACAATCGACAAGCATTATGTACATTATAATAATATAATAATATTTATGTAATTGTAAATACAACAGAGCCAAATGCTATATGTTTTCTAAGTAAAAAGGAAATTAATGTGCGTGCTAAGCTTTATATTGCTTTAAAATCATTTGCGTGCTTAAAACAAAAGCTCAATTTAATAGTGTATGGTAGATTTTGAGTTTATAGTTTTTAGATGTCATGTTAAAACATATACCATATGTATACAGACACTAAAACTAAACTCTTACGGAAGTTTATGTGGAACTCATATACTTTATATAGAAAAACATGCCATAAGTATTTTTTTCTATATATATATATAATATATATATAAAAAAAATTTTTTTTTTTTACATATAATGGACTAAGATACAAAACTATAATAAAGAGTTTTAAATAATTATTCCTTTAAATGAAATAAGTTGAGACGAATTACATATTTTGTTCGTATTTTTAAGTTATTATTAGTTAACAATATTCAATAAATTAATGTAGGTATTTAATCAATTTAAATACAATATTTATTTATTATATTGTGTGTGTTTGAACGAAAACTATACACACATAAATTATGTATTTTAGTTTAAGTTTCGTAATATATTGTACAGGAAAATATCATAAATTTCAAATTCATAGGTTTTTGTTTTTTTTTTTATGTAAAGGAAATCATTAAAATAAAATCAGCATTTAGACTTTATCGCTTCTCATTACTGTGCTATTTCTTTGCTATGCGTTAAATTTAGTTTTAGACAGTTTGTTTAGAAATAATTATCGTTACTTACGAATTATAAGTTTTTGTATAATATTAGTCGATAATAACGATAAAAAAAGTTCTGATGCACGAAATGATAACAATTTTTTTTTTTTTTTGCTAAGATTGTTAAACTTTATTAGGTAGTCTTAGAAATGTATATAAAAAAATAAAATGGAAACATTTTTGGCAAAGCATTTGCAATTCAGCTTTTCCCGAAACTATAATACCAAAAATGGAATTTTGAACTTCGTCTAAATATCCAGGTGTAGGTAGTTTTTGTTATCCAAATTGTCCCTTTTGGGTTCGTTAATTAGAAAAACTTTAATTGAAAATTATTATGGGGAAAATTCTTGGTATTTCTGAAAGCTTACAAATTTTATTCAATTATTAATTCCCCTAGTTTTTAGTGAGCCACCTCCAATAATTTTAAAATGTTAAATACATTTTCAATGGTGTATAATAGGTAATATGTACAACAAATGAAATTTTCCTTAAAACTATTTCATAATTTTTTTTTTTTTGATATATATATTATATAAGCAGTTGAAAAAAAATGTCCTGTGATAACCAGTTTTCTCTTTTGAATGGGATTCCTTAATATCTTTATTATAATTGTAACCAAAAATAAAACCACAAAACCACAAGATTTATTAATCAATAAAAAAAAAAATATTAATAATAAACAAACTAAATACACAATTCCTCCACACGAGAAATATTAAATAAAATTATATTAAAAAAAAAAAAAAAAATTTGTATTTATTTATTTTTTTCATTTGAAGATTCACATAAAAAAAAAATTATTACCGGATTTTTCACACAGAGAACGATTTCTGGATCAGATTGCAATCACGTGCTATTCTCAAGATAAACCGCGCACAAATGATGACTTTCTCGGTATGGTATCGGTTTATGTTTTTAATTTCTAGATATATGTTTCAGCAATAGTAAAAACTGTGCGCCTGCGTATTTCTTCCATTTTTTACTTATAAGCCTTAACAATAAACTTAAATTTAATACTAGAGCTGGTACTAAAGTTAAAAAAAAAAAAAATATTGCAAATTGTGTTGAAACCAGCTTCCTCTTTATTTATTCATATATTAATTATAAATAAAATGTTGAAGTAAATTCAAAATAATGTGTTTTAATGTAATGAAATTCATGTTCTGGTTTTCTAATATAATCATGGTGGATTTAAAACCAAGTGATTTATACTTTTATGTGCATTAAAAAGTCTGATTATTTACAATATATTAATCCAATGGCTTTACATTATTTGTATTATATTCTTTGCACAGTGTGTAATGTTCTTTATAGTAGAAATAATCATTTAATTGTATACAATACACAGTGCACAGAATATTAACAGTACTTAGTACAAAGTAGAAAGTAAATAAATTATAGATCAGATGAAATAATATAAAGATCAAGAGTGAAAATGAATTGATTGTACGTCTCAGATGAAGGCAATATATGCGCTCGAATTTTCATTTTATGTTATACTTATAACATTTTTTTTTTTATTTTTACAATTTAGTCTCTGCAAAACAATTAATGCAAACACACGTCTAACTTATTCAAATTCAACTTAAACTTCCAAATTAAGTAGGTAGATTTTTTCTACCTGAAGTGTAGATTCTTAACATTTAAATATCGGCATGTATTGGATTATTGTCGGTTAACGTCAAGAATTCATCCAGTGTATTTTATTTAAACAATATTATGGGGCTTGGAGTGATTTGATCACGGGGAAAGGTTAAAATGTCTTTGATTAAGTGTATGGAAATTACCCTACCTCTTTGTTTTTATGTTTTCAGAAATACCGTCGGTTAATTGAATGTAAATAGTATCGTCTTTAGCTTTATGAAAATACGATTTATATACAACGTGATTTTATTCGCGGCATATTGCATAAATATTTAATGATTATTTTTACCTTTTTATATATATTTTAACAGTATTTAGTAATAAAATATAGCATCTCGAAACGAAATAATTAAATTGCAGTTAAGCAAACATTTCATTTTATATTCAATACTTTGTTCTACTCGTTATTAATAAGAAGCAAATAACCGTTTCAATTCAAAATCGATATTAAATCTATATAAAATACCTACCTTTACAGCTGTTTGTTGTTCATAAATACAATTACGTTGAAATGTAAGTAGCTAACAGCATATTATTAAATCTAAATCTGTTGGTTTTTCTTTTTATCAAATTTATTAGAAAATGGTGGAAAATGTTGGTGCACTACACAGAACAGCATTTTATTTTTATGTTTTTTTTATAGAGCACGGTTATAGCCACCAGCATATTTACTGAACACACATCGTGAAATAGAAAGTTTTCTTGATATTGAATAGAACGTGCGTAAATTCATTAATAGATCATTGGTATGAGTTGGATGTGTGAAATTATAATACACATAATATGAAAATAAAATTTAAACATATATACTGTTTATTCAAAATTAATTTCAATTAAGTTTAATGATGGTCGATTTTCTAGTTTAATTTTTTTTTTTGCATGTTTGTTTGTATAAAAAAATTATTTATTTATTTATTTATTTCCTCAAAATAAATATATTTTAATTAGATTATTGTTATCGTTTAACTCAGCAATCAAATATATTATAAAAGCGAAGGTTGCGCACTATTATAATATAAATATTTAATTATTTTAACAATAATTTTATGCTGATGTTACTTTGATGAATTATTTAGAGATAATATTTACATATTAAATGTTTATTAAATTGAATATTTAATTGAATTAGAGAAATGAAATTATAATTTCATATTCAATTATAAAGATAACGA
Organism: Catotricha subobsoleta; assembly: GCA_011634745.2. NCBI lineage: Eukaryota > Metazoa > Arthropoda > Insecta > Diptera > Cecidomyiidae > Catotricha > Catotricha subobsoleta. Next base: position 4,707 of record JAABKK020043064.1, on the reverse strand, counting down.
TTTAATGAGTATATATAATAGTTCTGCGAATGGTAATGAATTTGGAAATGATAGAAATATTTGACAAGCAATTTAATATTTCATCAGCGCTCATATAGAAAAGCTTTGCATTTGTAAACAAAGAGAAAAAATACAAGTATTATTCAAAAAGCACAAAAGCTCTTATTGTAATTTTTTTTATACTTGCGCATACATGAAAAGCATTTATAGTTAAATTTTAAATTATTTAAAAGCGACATGTTAATGTGCAATTTTTTTTCCAATAAATTTTTTAAGTATCTTTTTACGATGCCAGGACATGAATATAAAATTTCTATTAGTATTGAAATATAATGCCAAAGCAATATATTTTCGTTCATGTTATTTGCATTTACATATGTGTATAATACAGTCAATAGATGCACCAATTATTAAACTAACAATAATTATGTATTATATATATTAATACCAAATATTTGGTCAGGAATGGTGATTTACTTTTCTACAAAACTTTTATGGATGTATGAATTCTGCGTTGGCATAAATCGTTTAATGCATGATAAAGGACATTTTCACGGTATTTTTTTTAAATCTCGAACATGGGTACCTTCTGTGACCGATATTTCGACAGCCCATGGTTTGAATTTGAGGGCTCTTCGGAAAGCTAAAACATACCGCTTATTGCAAATTATAGTTTTCATGGATTTTCTATTCTTCGATCTGAATAATTGCTCCTCAAAAATGAAGTTCATCCTGACCCATTACCCGCTAATCAGTGAGAAATAAAGTGAGATAAAGGAGGAACTCTATTTGAGGCTATTTGAGAAGATTTAAGATTATTCGGAAAAAAAATGTATTCTCCGAATCTGAGGATTTGGCTAACTTTCTCCAAGCTTTTTTCCGAACATTACTAGGAGAAATATCCTAACATTCCGAATATTGTTAGGAGAAATATCCTAATATTCCGAATATTGTTAGGAGAAATATCTCAACATTCCGAACCCTTTTCGTAACACTCCGTAATTTCAAAACTATTTTCTGGAAAAAAAATATATTTTATTTTCCAATCATTTATCTAGCTTTAACTAGATGACTATATATCCATACCATTGGTTTTTACCAATAACTATAATATATATTTTACAGAAATAATGCTGCTTTATCTTAATATGTAATATGAATTTACTTCTTTATAGATCATGGATTCTAGTTTAAGTATTGACCACTCATGTCGTTAGTGTGTATTGGCAAAATCGTTTTTGTTTCATAAAATCAATGAAGCAGAAAGAGAAAAGTGATGTTATTTTGCCAGTCTTCACTACCGCCTCTAGCGTATGATGTACGACAACATTCAGTCAAAACATGATCTATACGCAGCCAAAAAATTATGGTATGCTTTAGCATAAAGACAGAGAAGAAGAAAAAACAAACTGCGAAGTTTTGCCATACATGTAGAATACATGTAGAATATAACTACACTATTGGCACATATTCTCCATATTAATCTCCAAATTATGTTAGGAATTTTCGCCAAATTTTCGGTATAGGACAAATTTCCAAACTGTCCGAACCGTTTTCCAGTGCGGAGGTTAGGAGAAATCCGAGGTTTGGTATTTTAATTGCCAGTAGGATAATAGCAGAAAAAATATATGTTACCTGAACAATAAATTGCTGTATATGAACTGCGGTTGTCATGTCTCATTTTCAGGCAATAAATTTATCAAAACAAAATGTATCAACATTTAAATCATATTAATAGTTAAAATATTCTCTCGATTTAATTAATAGTCGATACAATAATAATAACTCGACAGATATTGACATTCGTTTCAAAATTATGTAGCCAATAAGTAATTTTCCATGCTGAAAATACCCTTTTTACACATCTCAAAATAAAAATGTTGAAAACGATAATTTCATGATAAGTATGAAAAGGGTTTATTTTGTAATGCATACTAGTACGTGTTGACCTTTTGGACGTATTATATGCCCTTAATCCAATAGCGCAAATATCATTATTATTTTTTTTTCTCGCACGTTTCAGGTTTTGTGTTCTTTATTCTCGTAGCAAATTGTTACACACATAAAAGATTCAACAATTTAATATTTATTATTATAGTCTCCCTGTACGGAACATACTATTGTTATTTTAATGCTTTAACACCTACAAAAGTATACAAAATACACAATGAACTTTCTTTTTTACGTTTCGATCGTTTTAGGTTTAAAGGTTTGGAATTGCTAAAAAAGTTCGTGTTAAGTACTTTACTTTTATTTATTGATTTATTATTACTTTTTTTTTGTTTACATATTTACTTTAACTTATTTATTGCTGATCTTTTGATTTATTTTCCAAATATTTTAAGGATTTAGTGCTGATTTCCCGTAACCATGTAAGTTCTGCTATATTTATGAATACCCACAGTCACAGCCCACACACACACACACTCAATTGCTTTTTGTCCATTTAATATAAAGGTAAAATATAGTATGAGAATTTGTGATTACCTAAAATAATCTTTTCAAATTATAATGAAAATCAGTAATATATGAAAATCATAAATTTAGCCGAGAAAAATTTCAGAAATATTTGAAAAAATAGTTTGGATTCGCAGCAATGTTTTTGTTCTGATGTGACGACTGTTTTTAAAACATGGTTTGAAATTTTGGTGATGAAATTTCGTCTTCATTTAGACATTCAAATAAGTCAAGCTATCACGTTATAACCTTTTCATAGTTGCTGGGAAACCACACTTAGACATATTATATCAGAAACATATGTGATTTGATTTTAATATGTTTCTTTTATGTTTAATCTGATATACCTGAAACTATTTTAAGTAGGGAAACCTTTCAAGGCATTATACAATTCGCAGCACTATCGAGGTAGGTAGTCTACGCACTTAATGATAGCGAACACATTTTTATCAACAGATTATATCATAATAGTATCCTTCCTAACATAAATAATTTTTCATAACCAGACGACGAACTAAATCAATAATATAATGTAATATATGAATAGAACATAACACAAAGTGGTTAACTTATGTGAAAGCTAACTCGTGATATAAAAGTAGATCGTTATAACTTATAAATACATTCAACCTTAAACATATATGAACGTTCGATAATATATAATAATATCTGCTTACGGATACTAAATGTTCATCTTCAGTATATAGATAAGTTCTGTAACAACAACAAAATATTCGATCCTAAAACATATAATATCGAAATTTAATCCAAACATAATTTTTGGCCTCTATCTTCTTCTTCATATGTAATATATTACCATGTATATAGTCTACTATCGTGTACTTTATATTTATATTCTACCTGTGTGTAATAGCATAATGGACATATCAATATCTATTCTGATTTTATTCTTGTTGCATAAACAGATTGTACAGTTCTCTGCTTATGACCTACAAAAATATATATAATATTATATTATAAAGATATATTTGGATGTGTTATATACTTGCGTTTGTGCGTTATGTACTTGAATTGGTATAATAAAATTGATTTTATTATTATAATTTACGTTTATGTAATCTTATCAAATTATATGTTATACATTCGATAAATACTTCTTCCACTCTTATATTATTAAGATTGGCTGCCATAAGCTTGTGAGAAATTCATATAGAGGAAAAGGATAATGCTTTAAGGTAGGATTTTTATATTTCTATAGATGTAGAATATTATTATGTAGATAGATTTAGTTATAAATGAATTTACTGAATATCTACATCGCTGCTGCTTTACCATCACATTACTGTTGTTTCTATAATACATATTATTATTGCTAAAACTTTTATAATAATAAGAAATAACTTTTGTTTTTGTTTGTTTGTTGTTTTCTTTTTTTGATTCGTTCTTGGGTTATTAGATTTAATGTTAAGTAGTTAACCAGTTAATAAAGATGATTAATAATAATTTTTATCAAAAACATTTATTTAATAAGGTTTATAATGTTTGTTTATACGATGGGGTGGAACGATGATTTTCTTATACCATTTATACCATGATTATTTTTTTTTCCATTTGGTCTTCTATATACTTATTTAACGTAAACAAACGATTTTCAAAATAAATAAGATCTTTGATATTGGTCAAGCCGCCCACTAGGTGATACCTTGGGATTAAATTTCAACAGTTCGTGTGAGTGAATGGAAACTCAATAAAAATAATTAAATTTATTATTTATTAATAATCAATTGTGTGACCCAGCTAAGGGCTTAAATTAATGGAAGTTACCAAAATTATAATACATATATATATAGATATATAATATAATGGTCTTTCATCTTTCCCACAAACGAGTTGTTGAAAATTAACTTCACGGTTATAACAAGCAGGCGGCTTGAGCACATTCAAGATCTGATATATTTTCAAAACTCTTTGTACTTACACGTTAATAAAAAGATTAAATGGAGCAAAAAAAAACATAGTAGATTCTTTAAAAATAATTTCGCTCCACCCTATGCTCGTTACAAAACAAACAAAAAATTAACAGCATAAAACAGTAACATTATTAATTATTGGTTTGCTCCAAATCAGAAAGAAGTCTTGTTTATATGTTTCGATAGTGACAATATTTGATTCCAATCAAATAAATAATAATAGAGCATGGATGGACCAGGGTTGATATTAAAAAAGTCAATTGTATAAAAGTCCATGACTTTTTTAAAAAAAGTCGACTTGACTTTTTTGATAAAAGTC
>JAABKK020043053.1:0-12920 GCA_011634745.2 Catotricha subobsoleta | reverse complement strand
TATTGGATTATAAAATTGCTTTAAACTTATTTTACTACTCAAATTCTGCAATTTTGCATTTGTTATGTAGATGGGAGTATAAAGCATTTAAATTTTATCCTATATTATGCATATAAAACTATTATTACTGTCACAGCCACAGGCAACAAAGTAGTTATATCTATAGATGTGTGCAACACTGAACAGCTTAATTAAACTGTATGTGGATAATTGAAATATGATTTTAAATCAATAAGTTACTTTTTAAATGAGTTTCCATAGATAATTGCCAATTTCGTTCTAATAATTTTGTTTCTAGAATAATGAAAATTCCCGATGGATTCATTCATATTACTTATCAATAATGGAAACATATAGAAATATTATTAATCGTCGTCTTAAATACCAAAGTAAGTAATTTGTGTTCGGTTAGCAGTTCTGATGCTGTATAACTTGTTCAACCGACGATCATTAATTTTATGCCCAAATAAATCAACAATTACATGATTATTCACTTTGATTTTATTATTCACTATTTGTATATCAAATACATCATCATCTTAATATACTATAGCTCAAATAGTAGCTTAGGGTGTTTAAATAATTGTAAAATGTTGTATTATTACCTGCCGTTATACCACGTAATGCTCTTATGTCGAATTATATTTTACCTATATTAATGTTTAATGATAATGTTAAAGTTATGTTAACGATTTCATTATCGTCTGCTTGTGTGTGTATTATGTTAAATAATATTTACACAAATTCCATTGTATTAAATACCTACTTGTATTGTTTTGTGCGCAAATTATGTGTTAGAATGACGATTTTTGGTGTTAGGTTTTCATTTTTAAAATAAAAATATTTTACAAGTCAAGGTCAAAATTTCAAAGTTCATTGTGAATATTGTTTCTCTGAGTTTTCTAAGATATTTTTATGTTTAAAAGTTTTTTGATTGACTGACAAACTGAATGCATTCTCCAAACTACAACTATTGATTTATGCTCAAATATTACATTTTTTTGTCCCAAGCAATTAACTGCAATTATAAAATATTTTCAAAAGTTTGTCACAGTAATAGAAAATTCGCCGCTAAATTATGTAAACCATCAACCGAAGTAAATTCTTTCTTCAGAGTCGTTAAGCGACTGGAAGCGATAGAATATTTTAAAAAATTGATTGACTTATTCGTATACGTTTTATTTTTATTATTTATTCTATATCGCGCTATAAAAATTCAATTTTTTTTTTAAGTTCTATAGATATTTTAAACAGTATGGTCAATAATCAATATCAATATATCTATATAAAGTCAATCTAAATTATTTAATTATGGCAAAACTTTCCTTATGTCTAAGGCCCACATCAAACATTAGTAAGAGCAATTAAAACAATAAATTCTTTAATATTTTTTTTTTTTAAATTTTTTATTTACACATATAGCATTTATCCATCTCCACTTCAAGATACGACACAAAATTTTGGAAAACATTAGGTAAGAATTTGATTTTGATGAAATGTTATTTAAAAATTATATTTTAAAATTATACGTAAATTATTTCTCTTAACAATTAACAAAAGATCTTAAAAATAAATAAAGATAACCCGTCACAGCTAAAGACTGCAATAAAACATCAGAATTCGAATTAATTGTATGCATATTAACTATAACATTTCAAAGTTTGTTTAAATCTAATCTTTGAAACCTTTTATTTTTAAATTCAAAATCATAAGAAATATTTAACAGCTTAAAACTAAAACACACATAATGTTCACATTTTAAAGGAATATTTATTGTAAATCGGATGCAATATATATATTTAATAAATGAAATTCATGAATAAAATGTTTTGATTAGAATGATAAATTATACAATTAATGATAAAATACAGAAATACACATTTTTTTTTCAAAAGGTTACACTTACATGATTACTTTAACATGATTTATTAGACATAACATTATACATGCAAACTTATTTAGTATTATTGTATATTTATAACATATTTATATTTATTTTATACATTCATATAGAAAATTTGTTCATTAAGTTTTGTTTTATAATTCAGACCTGCATCAATATATTTTTCATACAGAAAACTTACATCTTAGGTAGGTACTACCTATGTTTTCTGTTTTTTTAAGCACACACATACATTTTTAGAATGAAAAAACTAGAAACATAAAAAAGAAAAGGTTGACAAAAACTTTATAAATTATTTTATGTTAAAATGGTCCAATAAGAAATTGCTGAAATGGATTAAAAACTTTGATGGTCTTTAACATTTAAAAACAGAGTAAATTTCAATAACACAAAATAGCGTTGAATATAGGTACTCTATGATCATGGTCAATAAATAGAGATAGAAAGTAATTAATGAGAACAATCGGCACTGTAATATAATCAAAAATTCATGTAAAATCGCATAGAATTAAAATGTTTGATTATTGTATAGTTAGTTCCGTATATTTATTACTTGATTACACGAATTTACAAAATATCTTGCAGATCTGAAAGAGCTTGGTTTTAAAAATAATATTTCTTATCTTAAATAATGCCACATAGCAGTTGGTTTTCGTGCATTATGTATCATATCTTGCCAATGCTGTCTACCATGACCATGTTCTAGTGGACCAATTCCACAACTTCCAATAGCATTAGCTTCACCTCCAGATGATACAACATAAATCTGAAATGATAAACAAAACGAAATGAAATTATTATTTCAATTTTATTTGAGCAGGGCTATGAACTTACTTCAATCGCTGCATTTTGTATATTTGTATGAGGAAAATTAAATGTGAATGCTTCATTCCAAACTGGATTTGATGGATCATTGGATTTACCAGTTCCAGATTTTTTCTTTTTCACACGTTTTCCATTCAGAATTAAGTACATCTAGGAAAGTAGGAACAATTACAAATTATTATTAAAATTCGGTTGAAAAAATAAATCAGAAAATTTATTATTTTTTCGTGATTTTAATGAGAATTTTTATATATTGACTTACCTTTATATACGGCTCTTGAACTGTATCTAAGTTTTTAGCTTTCATTACAACTATAGTCAATCGTTCAGCTTGAGGTAGATAGTTTAATGAAAGCAACAGTTCAGGTCTATCTTCAGGAGGTTTCTTAATGCGCAGCATATCTCCCCAAATCTATGATAATTAAAAGTGAATATTATTCAATGAATAAAAGAGAATTTTGGCTGCTATAAGCGCACCTCCACGGATTTGGATAGATCTAATTCATCAATGCTGATACGGACTTCGCCAATAATGTCATTATGTGAATAACGATCACAATCCAAAACTTGCAAAATCAATTCTTTGCCTTGCAATTGATCTCTTGACACTGGAAACTTGAAGTGTTGATCAAAATATGGATGAGATTCACCACGATGAATATTTGTTTGACGTTTTCGATTATCAACTTCGGGAGATAACATGAGTCTAACATAAGGATCTCGAAAACCACCGTCTTCGATAGGGCACAAATTATGAGCTAAAAATTTTTTTTTATTTACTTTATAAATACGTAAACACATAAATAACTAAATACGAAATAAAATATATTTTACCTTCGATTAAATGAACAGCAAGATCAAACAAATGAGAATCATATTTAATACGTAAATGCAATCTACCAAGTACTAAATTAGTATCAGGTGCTGTAAGGTAAATCGGTCCTTCGGGTCGTTGATACAAATCTGGTTGCAAAGCTCCAAGTGGACTAGCCGGTCCACAACTGGGATCAATACCTATTTGAAATTATTTGATATAGTTTGATTGATTGACGTCAAAAAATATCAGAAATTACCAGCTTGATTCCTTGGTGGAATAAGTAACGGCGATAAACATCTTCCGATTTTTGGTGATAGACATACTGCACTGGCACATGCACTACTACTAGCTAATGAAGCTAAACTACTTTGTGATGGGCTCGGTTCACTATTGTCATTTGCTGCTGGTGATGAGCAACGAGCATCTAAACTGATTGCACGTAGTGGGCTAGATGACCTAGGAAATTGTAGAAACGATGGATCACTGGGTGTGGCGCTACGACCATCAGGACCGAATGCTCTGATTTGGGGCGAAGAACCACGATGACCCTTAAAAAATTAAGATTTAAAATTTAATTTAAATGTAAATTTATTTTTATTATGACTATAAAAAAGCAGAGCAATCAAAAAATTACTGATTGTCTTGGTGGTGCACTATCTAGGCTACTTTGACTAGAAATCGATGGTGTTCTTTGTAGTCGCGGTGGAAATGATTTACTTTGATGCTGTAAAGGTGAATGTAATGTATTCTGAGTAATTTCCAGAGGACTTCCTCTCGGTGGTTCTGAACTTGAGTAAGATGATGTACTTGGAATAGCTTGGGCTCCATGAGGTATGCTATTGCAATCCTGAAATTAACATTGTTTTATTATTATGTATTAAAAACAATAAAATGTTACGTCTACTTATAATGGATACTACACTTCACCAAGTAAATATAACTAAAATATCCGGTAAAACTTGATTAAAAATTACCTCCGTTGATGACGAAATTGATTCAGCATTCGATTCCGTACTTATGCTCATAGGAGGTGTGCTAGCTTTTCCATCAGTTTTTTCCGATTTCCTAACAGCCCCAACACGTTCTTTAGCTATTCTAGACCACGATTCTAGCCGTTTGTGAGCTAACCAACATGCCGCTGGTCCTAAACCACTCATTTTATTTGCACTTATTATTTGTTCAATTTTATTAGCATAAACACATTTTGATTTTATTTAAATTTTCAATGCTTTGAATTATTAAATAAATAATAAATTATCGACTATAATAAAAATATTGATTGTTAACGAATTTACTTTTTGTATTAAATGATTTATTTATTTAAACGAAAATGGTCAAGTATATATGCACATACATTTAAATCGAACTGCTTTCCTTTACAAATTTCAAGATACAAATGAATATAAAATGGTTTTATCAATTTTTTTTTACCTATTGCAAAAAAAAAAAAATGAGAAAAAAAAAATAGGAGCGTGAGCATCTTTAACATTCATTACATTTTATAAGTAACAATGTATGGATGGATGACCAAAGGTATTGATTCAGCTAAAGAATTTCTGAGAATTTCGGCTTTAATGCTATATAATGTTTACTCTGTTATTTATTATGGTTCGTTGCCGTTCCACCTACCCACACACGAGCCGATTTTCATCTTCAAATTTTTTTTTTCTGTTGATATTAAAATAAAATATTTTTTATTTTGGTCAATTTTTGTACATAAGTGCCTCTTGAAGAGTAATAATAATCAAAAAAAAAAGAAAGAAAAAAGTGCAACAAATAGAAGAAAAACACACATTTAATTTATCCTGAAAGCAGGTCTAGTTTCAAATAAAATATTTATGAATGATCGTCGGTAAATAATGGTCACAATTTCGTTGATTATTTTTATTTTTCTTTCTTTTTATTATTAAAAAGTGGGAGGTTCTTTACACATTTTTTTTTTTTTTTTTAAAGATACAATTTACGAAAAACTATACACGTGTTCAACATGAATATCAACATATGACATTCTTTGATATTAAATTAACTGGAAAATGACTTCTGCTATTCTGTATAAATCTCTTCACAAAAGAAAATTAAGGTAGAAAATAACATTTTATTTTTATTGTATATTTTTTTTTTGCTTCTTTTTCTTAAATCTGTCCAGCATTTATGTAATATGTTTTAGTTCATATTGTCCAGATGGTTGCACCATAAATTAAGAGAAGAAAAAACCAAATCAATTATCATAAAATTTGTCACTAAATGAAATTGCTTTCAGGCTATTGAGTTTTATAGGTACTAATCGGATTTTATTATATGATTTTATAAAATTGAATTTCTATTATTTACGATTTATATAAAGCTTATAGCTTTATTATTTATTATTGTTTTATTTTTTTTATGTATATTTTTTTTTGTTTTAACAATCTTCTTTTAATATATATGTAATTTAACAAGAAAGAGTGTTGTTAATTTGAATGTAAATATCCATCTATTGCGTCGTATTAGTCATTTATATATATTGTATGAGTGCGACATGGAGTTTTATAAACTATGAATATGAAAATGTTGATCATGATGATGCGATACGAACATGAAACTCTATCGGTATCTTAAAAAGTTCAACAAGCAAATAAATAACAAATAGCTCCTTAAGATTAGAAAATCAATATATTAACCATATAATACGTCATTGTCACCTTCACTAACCTTTATTCTCTCTCCCATAACATTAGGGAAAAAAATAATATAAGAAATTTTCTATTTACTATTCAATATCACTAACGAGCACCAAAACTAAGTCTGTCTGAAGAAAAAATAAATAAATAAAAAGACGAAAAAGATTTTTCTATTTGTCCATTAGCGAAAGAAAAATGGGAAATAATATAACTGAATAAACTAAAAATAAATTTTATTAGAAAATGGAAAAAACCGCATAAGTGCGTAAAAAGATTACAAACAAATTTCAAGAAACCTTATATCCATAAAATACCTATTATTAAATATTGTTTACCCATAAAGCAAACAGCATGCATTTTACTTATTTCATATTTTTCATATTGATTCGTTAATATAGAAACGCACAAAGATTTAAAGAAAAAAGAAAATTAATAGAAGAAACAATATGCTTAGCAGCTACACAGCATATTTCCTGTGACATTTTGTTTATATATTCGAACAATAACGAAACATAAATTCGTTTTTCTTTTATAAATTTCAAATAAAAAGAAAATGTGTGTGTGTTTTTTTTTAATTATATTGCTTTTGTTGTCGCTTTATTGTGGCTTTTGTTTATTTTCACAATTTCTTTTCAGCTATGATAATTTCATTCGTGGCATTTAACAATTTAATAAAATATGACAAGGTTTTAGAGCATTTAATTTGTTTTGATGATTTTTTTTTTTTTGTTCCCTTAATTATAATCAATATCTCGTGAGTTTAGTATTTACAATAAATTAGAATAATGGTAACATCAACATCATTTAAAGAAATTGCGAATATTCAAGGATTTTAAAAATACTGCGCACAATTTTTCATATAATAAATTTTTTACATCAAGATATGACGATTCTATTACAGATAGATTTCATTTAAGAGCGAAATGAGTCAACCATGTATTTCAGAGTTTATCGTCTATAAAGCAATTTTGTTTTTTCTTTTCAGAAAACAGATTTCAATTCCCATCATTATTACTGTTTTCATTATTTTTTTTGCAACAAAGCAGCAAAAAAAAAATTATTTGTTAAAATTGTTAAATTTTTGGTTTTGAGCGGCAATAAAAAAAAAAAAACATAATTCAAAAAAGCAATAATATAATTATTAAATAAATAAATATTATTGTTGTTTAAGATGGGCAAACAAAGATAACCCTTTTTTATGTTTCTATTTATTTTGTAATTCTTTGTGCAAATTTTAGAGATCAATGAATTTTTCTATACAATGGAAAGGTATATACGCATCCTTTTCATGAAATCGGTAAATTTTTGTAGAAAAAAAAAGAAGAAGAGTATTTTATTGAAAAAGAAATGGTTTTTATTATTGTTTGCATATGCGGAATTCAATGTGAGCGGCATATTTTCTTTTATTTCAAAATTTAATGCAAACAATATATTGTGAATGCATTCATAACAAATTGAATTAAAGTGTCTGATCTTAGAGAAGAGTCTGACGAAAGATTCAGTTGTGATGAATTTGATGGTTAATAAAATAATTTTATTGGGCTAATAGTTGCTGAAGGCAAATTACTATTACTAATATAAGAAAATTGAGAAAGATTAATCAATGATTAATTTAAAATATTTCAACTAACCAACATTTAAATATCGTAATTATAATCAAAATCTAGAAAACCCTAAATGATTTCATCATTTTTTTGTTTTTTGTTATGTGAAATCACTTTGGGCCAAATACCTTCCTTCTTAGCAATTTTTTTTTCTCGTTTCAGATCAACAAAACTGAGAGGGCATCAGCTGCAGTAAATATAATTCAAATGAATAAATTTTTAAAATGGCTTACATGAGTATTTGTTTGTTAAATGAATATAATTTGACACGGCAATAATTTATTTATCGCACAAAAAATTGAGTGTACGTGTACATGCACAATGTATCCTTTTATTATTTCATAAAAGATTTTTTTTTTTATATTTCATTTTGTCCAAATAGGCCTATAATGGACCATAACATACTCGAAGGTAGAGGGGATCACATTATTCTATTATTTACTATTCATTTTTATATTAAATAATATGCCGTTAAATTTTTATATATTTGCTAATCATTCAAGTATGTAATTGATAAACAGTGTAACGTTTTATTCTTGTGGTAGACATTTCACGATTGGTTACAATATTTTTTTCTTTTTTCGGCGAAACAGCTGAAGTTTTTTTTTTTTTTATATAGAAATCAATCTTGTATTTGAATTTATATTTATGAAAATTGAATAAACAAAGAACATCTAATAAATAATAATTGGATTTTGGTAGTTGTTCATTAATCGTAATTATAAACATGCACAAAGCACATTGTTCCATGGAAAGAACAAACAACAATGAACAAAAAGTATAATATTTTGTTTCGATTTATTATAATTACTTAGTCATTTCGGATAATTATACAAAAAAAAAAAAAAAACTCCATGAAAAATGATTTCAAAAAGCAGTGGTTGGCACAAAATTCTAAGGGTTTTGCCACAATCAATTTAGACCTCATCATGATTTGAAAATATTCAAATATTCTAAATATTCGAGAATTCTCTGAATTTGTAATTCAAATGATTACAAATATTTGTGGGTATTTATAATAAATATTTTGAATATTTGAATATAGAACACATTAAATCTGAGAATGGCAAACTCATTTCAAAATTTGACAAAACTAACATAAATTCTCGAAACTTTGTGTCAATTAACAAAAGTTTAGCTATTAAATTAAGCAAAGCACGGTTTTTCAAAGAATAGTTGTTGGTGTGTGAATTGAATACATTCTCAGTATAACAATAAATTCCTTGAAATGATAGAAAACCCAATAAACAATGCTTTAAATCGAATTGTTTGATTAAAATAAATATTTGAAATGATAATTAACTAGTTAATTTAAGTTCTCAGTGTGTTAATTAAGTCAATTTTAATCAAAAAAATATTTTCTGTTAAAATTCTATTATACGTAATAAAAGTGCTAAACAAATATACAAGACTTTTGTTATAAAACCAAATTACCACTGTCAAAACATTTCGAATAATTGAATTACAAAATAAATTTGCATATTAACGAAAAAGTAGAAAGAAAAACTTTCTCTATTCACAAATTTTCAGCATGAAAAAACGACTGTATATTGAATGATGCTATATGTATAGAGGTTAGTTAGTATTAGTAAATTTAACCATAAGGACTATTTCGATTTCTCGCTAACCACAAAATTTGGACATTTTTGATGGTACTCATTCAATAAATAATATACAAATAGATAAAGATTTCGGTCGCCAAAGTTAATCTTTAAGAAACATATGTAAAAAATGCAATGTCATTGAGGAAGTTCTTCTTCTTTTTTTTTTTTGTTAATATTTACGTGTTGAAGCAAAATATAACAAATCTTTACAAAGATTTCAGACAAATTTTTATACTCTCCATTTCTTAAAAGAAACAATAAAATAAAAAAAATATTTTGCTTTATTGGCATTTTTATGACATATTTGGATTGACACAAAATTAACATAATGTATACCATCATCCATCATAATGATGTGCGTATATATGAACATTACACGACATAATCGATTTGAAAACAAAGCAATAAAAAAAAAAACCAAAAATAACATAAATCATTAAAATATAAGTCAAGCAAAAATCAATTATGTGTAAGAAGACAAGAATTCGATATACATAATTTATTGAGAAAACAGTCGGAGACAGAGTGAATAAGCATTTTGTCGATGATAACACCTTAAAGTTGGATAATAGAAAAGTGAAATAAAAAAAAAAAGGAAAAAAATATATACTTAGAGTATATTATATATAATCGATACATATTATTGCAAAGCCATTTAATGAAAAGAAAGAAAAAAAAATCCATATACGTAAGTATTCAATTATATTTAAGAAAACCGAATATTTCGTTAATGGCAAAAAAAAACAAAAAAAAAACGAAACAAAAGCAGTTTGGAAATAAATTATTTTTTTTTCCTTTTAGCAATTCTGATTCAAATCTCATTTCTAGACGATGAGTAGTATATTTTTTTTTTCCTTTTTTCTAATACCCCAACCTTAAGCAAACTGTTGAACACTCTTCTTCGTAGCCATTTATTTTCGATCGCACTTTTCACATATAATAAATTAACATTACGGCCAGGTTTTCTATTGAATTAATAATTAATAATTAAACATTTACACTGTATAAGACCAAATATTAATTAATTAAAATGTCTACATTTTTATAAAACACATAAAAATATAAATTACAAATTAAGTATAATTAATTATTTCATTAAATATTGAATTTTTTTTTATTTGAAAATCATTCAAAGCATGATTTCTACAACGCACTGTCTTCGTTTAAAAATCAGAAAACTTTGAATCTGTTGGGAGCGGCAAATATACAGACAAGGAATAAGGTACAAGAGTGACGTACTAGTGATTTTCTTAATTAGTTGGTTAGAATTTTGTTTGTAATAATAATTCGTATGAATTTAATAAAATTAATTAATTTTTTAACAACAAAACTATTTTAAATTAAAATTATGGAAAATTTTATATCGATTATTTTCCATCGTTTCGAATTAATTCCACAAACTTTAAATGAAATTTTTCAATATTACTCCAAAATACAATACTGGCAACAATCATGCGCAAATAATAATAAACGAAATGCTTTGCTCCCCGCTTATTGCAACAGGTCCCTGGCAGAAGCTACAATAAAATATTATAGCGTATGTATGCGGGGTACTAATATTATGTTTTTGTACATACAGACAAAAAAGACGACAGAGACGAGGTCGATCAAAATTCAATATTTACATCAAGAAGAAAACGCGTTGCGCGAATGAAAATTTTCTGCAAAATGTTTTTGTTATGACACATAAAAATAAAAATACAAAATTATTTCTCTCATCCTTTTTTTCAGTTGATCCCATATTTTCTTTTTTCTGTACATTACGACCCAAATTAACTATGTATGCACAAAAACAAAAAAAAACAAAAAAACAAGAAGAAGAAGCACGACTTGTACAAGAACAAATTATATTATAACCCGATGATTATGTCGCGCATATATAAAAAGTGTTTGAATTTCAAATTAACTTTTAATGGTGTTAGTCGGTTCACTACACAAATTACTCACAATATATATGATTGTATATTGGATGTTTATATGGTTGATGTATATTCTCCCATCCATTATCCATATCCGTATATACCCATATTTCGGTTACCTCTTCTAAAATATATCTAATATCTTGATACATATATTATATAAATTTTACATTAAATATGATGTATTTTCATGAAACATTGGGGCAATTTCCTTTTACATCAATTTAAGATAATCATATGAAGTGGTTAAGGTTTTACCAATTTTTTAACTCTCATATATGTACATTTTACATAGTCATATGCACCCAAAAAAAGTGATCGTTTTCCGGATATGCTGGTAATTAGCTAATTTGAAAATTATATAATAAAAATAAACGAGGATTAAACTCGATGTCAATTTTAAAACATAAACGTATCTTGTTGTATATCTTTATTAAAAATCTAAGATCACATCGCATTGCATAATATTTTGTGAACTTGTCGATTTAATATCATTTTTATTTCAATATTAATTTTTGTTTTATTGATCACCAAATTAAAAAAAAAAACTTTTCAATTAATAACAAAGTCCACCAGACTCAATAATATAATTGCAAATAAATGTTTAAGTCAATTATTAAACATTTACCCAACACTAGAAAGGAGTGATAGCTTCAGCAATTCAAAAAAAAAAATGTAGTCTTAAATTCGATTATGGCTAGAGTTAGAAAAAATAATTTCAACATTAGTTATATTTAAGTTCTGTTTCGATAAATTAACCACTGGAAATGAAAATGTGATAAGTGGTCGTTGCTAACATTTACGTTAACTTTACAACTGTGCCTAATATAAATGGAAATCGCCTGATATTATCATTATAATAGGGTTAGGTATATAGGTTGTCTATGTTTATACAAGAGTGTTTGTTAGTGTCTATAGTTATAAATAACATATAAATATAAATACTTAACTTAACCAGCTATTATAATAAATAATGAATTTTCGATATCAATTTATATAAAATGAAATTGATGCACAAATACACGAGTATATAATACATTTTAACAAGGAAATAAGTAAGGTAAAATGTACCAAATACAAAATAATGTTTTGGTTAGAAAAATATTTACATTTAGAAATTAATCTGACATGCGTATATAATTTATTTTGGATATACGTTAAAATATTTTTTTTTTGATGCCTACATATTTCAATGTTATTATGCCCTTTAGCAATTTGGCACATAATCCTGTTTTTATTTGTTTATATTCATTTGAAATAGGAAATTCGGGTATTACATTCATACTTAATAAAATGGAATTAACAGTTAATTTAGATTTGATATTTATTATATTTTAAAACCGTTTATATATTATTGATATTTATTAACGTTTAAATGGAAATTTATTTTGATGGGACTTTTGAAAATCCGATTAAAACTGCGAATATTATTAAATATTTAATTAAAATGGAAGCAAATACCTGGAATTTTATAAATGCTTAACGGTTTCTAAACATTTATAGAATTATGCTTTTCTTTTGTCAGAAATATCTAAGGACTAAAATAAGCACGTCTTAATACACGACGATATTTTATTCAAATACATAT